>OU427001.1:1543958-1566458 GCA_911387935.1 Dolichovespula saxonica | reverse complement strand
TTTAATCTCGAATATTATAATAAATAACGAAAATATTGTAGGTGTACAAAGTTTTTGCCCCACCCTGTATATCAACCTCAAACCAACTACGAGACTTCTCGTATATGTATGTATGTTGGTGTGAAAGTGTAAAATGGATCGATACTGTCGAAGGCAGCCGGTTAACCGAAGAATCGTGACGATATAACAAGATTAGACGTTTATTAGATACTTTATTAGATCGTAAACGAGCCGAGTCTCCGACGGAAAATTATTTCGTCGATCAAATTCGACGATAAAGAGGCAGAGAAAGAGAGGGAGAGAGAGAGAGAAAATAAGAAAGAGAGAGAGAGAGAGAGAATAAAAGAGAGAGAGAGAGAAAAGAGGGAACGGTTCGTTATATAAAATAACGAGAAGCGAAGAGATAATAGTAAAGTTCTCTTCTCAAGAATCCTCCTCTGCCTTACTCCCTATCACGCCCCAAAAGTTAACCGATACCATTGTCATTGCAGTTTCTTTCGAGTACCCACCTAAGTTTTCCTGTTTTCAATACTAACGATCGAAGTTCCACTTATAGAGTACCACTCTACTTCGATTGGTTACTGGTTTTGCTTTTATCGAAGGGACTCTAGAAAAATGAGATCTAAATTAAAGTAAAAGAACAAGACGTGTGTGTATGTATATATGGTAAACTTGATAAAAAAAAAAGAAGACATAGACTATATAAAATTATTTTATTTACAAAATATTTTATTAACGTTCGAGAATAAAATAATCGAATATAGTAATATTATAGTCGATTGTAAGCGTGAAGAAAAATAAAAAATTCCCCCAATGAAACCAACGAAGAAATCAAGCAAATAATTTTTCTAAGGGTGGAAAGGATCTTACGATAGAAACTCATAAAGAATGTAATTTCTGTAACGATCGGAGGTCAGATCCTATCCAGGAACATTCACCGTTTTCTTTCACCGCGTCACATGAATCATCCACTTTCACGTGTACTTCCATTGTCACTATGAGAAAGTACGGCGATGATACCTTCTATAAAAGATGTAAGTGTGAAGTAGATATGTAGTTACAAAAAGGAATCGTTGTCATTGTATCGATACACGTAGGATATCGTATACATCTACGTTTACGCTTACGGACGATATAAGAGGATACCGTCGATACGAATTGGCGTTTCGATGGCCGATCAACAGTTTAGCTGATGTCAAACAGCTCATATCCTATTGAAAGGATCTTCTTCGTAATCCCGACACGTATTTCAGGTATACCTTTATTACATCGTTATTTAACAAGATATATACCTTGTATAATTGAACCGAACCAATTCCAATAATGATAATTTTACTTTATTTCAAATTCACAAAGCAATTAAAAGATGATCAAATTTTCTTGAAAAAGTTTCTTTTTATTTATAAAGTTAACAAACGTTGCTCTCAAAGAGATTACGGATTGTTATTTATATATAGAAATATATCTACCTATAACATATTTATATGCGTAAGTTCAGGTTCGTTAGCTTGGTTTCTACACGAAGTATCACCGATATATTGATATTCTTTATCACGAGGTGAGAATATGATAATCTAATGGTGCAAGAGCTCGTCAGCAAAGTTGCTGTCTTACTTTACGTAGAAAACACCTCGTTATCTTTCCTACCTTTCGCGACTGTTTATATACGTTTACGTAAGAGTAACATCGTTATAATGAGCAGGCTAGCTTTACCCTTCGAGTTCGTTCAATCTCTCGTTGAACCTCCTCTGCTTTGAACTCTTTTTGTTTTCGTTTCTCATCACGAAGCGAAACTTTGTATTATTATTCAATCTATATGTATCTATCCCTTTATTATTGAAATATCCATACATCTAGACTCATTTATTTTCAACGTTTCTTTTCCTTCTCTCATATATTTTGTAATTCCTCCTTACTTCATCGTTAATACAAATTGTGAAACTAGTAAGTTTTATCACAAGTTAAGATATTAATATTGTTCGAATCATTTCAAAATCATATTTGAAAGTTCAATAAGGAAAGATTTCAAAGTTTTTCATAGAACCTGAACCCGACGATGAAAAAACACGTCAAAAGTTCGCTGACACAGTATTTCTATCTTGGAATATTGAAGAAAATTCCGGTAAAATTCGTATCGAGAGCTCGGTCATCCAACTACATACATACATTACATAAAAGTCGTTCGAGACATATCGCAATAAAGTGTTCCGAGCACGTAGGAGCTCTACATACAAGCTTCCCAGAAGAAAATATCGTCCGTTCTCTGTGCACGCCCACGGCGATCCTTTAAACGTCTTCCGCGCGTGCTCTGAGATATCTCTGCGTAGAAGAGAACACCACGAAATCCGCTAAATTCCAGGAGTTGAGAGTTAAGTTAAACGGAGGCAGAGGGGAGAATGATGGCAAAGAGCTGTTAGAGAGGACGATTATTATTATCGGCGAATAGAAGGAACCGATAAACTTTCCTCGGCAATATATTTCATCGACCACTCGAATAGCATGATTTGTTAGTTCACCAACGATAATTTCTCCAACTTTGCTCCGCGGATGCGAGAAGCAGATTCCGTACGGACCGTTCGCTTTATCTGCTAATTACGCGAATGAATAAATCATTGGGTTTTAGCACGAAGAAAATGTTGGTAAATATTCAATGTAGACATTTAGACATACGTAAAAGATAAAATCTAGTAAATAAACAAAACTAAGATCAAAAGAAAGATATCAAATTTTGAAACAGGATGTCTTAAAAATTGTCTTCCATATAATATTAATTCTCTCCTCACTCTTTCTCTCTCTCTCTCTCTCTCTCTCTCTCTCTCTCTCTCTCTTTCTCTAATTTAAGTTCTGTTTTTCTTGTCTAAACAAAAGTTATATATCGAGAAACGTATAGTATAACAAATATTCGACAATTATTAACATCTCAACAATTATAAACATATAAGAATCAACTAAACGAACGTATAACTTGAACGTTACATCATATTACAGGGAATTAATCCAGACATGTTTGGATACGAAGAGAACCCCTTTAATCTCGAAAAGTCCAACCATCTCATTCCCCAACTAAATTCTAATCCCTTTGAACAAAAATACATAGAAAGAGTGGGGGAAGATAGGAAGGAAGTATGAAGAGAAGCAAAGCGCGCGAGCTCATTTGTGCTCTTTAGCCCGACGGCAAGCGAGGGTGCTTAATCGCGTTAAAAGGTTATGAATGGCAGTGGAGAATGTACGGGCGTACCGCGAGTCGACCGCGGCGCAGTTCTTCGTGAACACAACACGTTACTCCTACTACTGGGTTCTACCTCACGCTAGACATCGCCAATTAGGGTATTTAACCTTTTTTTCAAGGGAACTACCATCGTTTTCTTCGCCTGCGTTTGACTTTTTTTATTCACCTTTCTGCGATATTCTCTTTATCTTTTTCTCTCTCTCTCTCTCTCTCTCTCTCTCTCTCTCTCTCTCTTTCATTCTGATCAAACAATTTTTTCGCAATACTAATTAACTACGAAACGAAAATATAACAACATAACAAGGCGAAATTGTACATGTTTGTAAGTACCTACCTACGTACCTACTTTGTTAATTCGATTCACGCTTTCTCAAACGTAAACGTCGCCGAAAGATCGACACAGTATTATCAACTGAGAATGTGAGATGAGAGAGTACGTACACATTCGCGCATGCATTTCACCGTTTGACGGCTATCCAAATTTAACGTAGACGACGTACGTATTAAACAAGGATTGACGTATGTATAGCGTTCTGAATAGCTCGACTCTTGTAACATCCAACGTTAATGGAATTCAAGATAATGCGTCATCTCTTCTAATTATATTAATCACATTAGCGCATGTTATTGATTAAAAAAAAAAAAGAACTATGATATTTATTACAACTACAGGATATGATCTGGATAATGTTAGTTTGCAGAATGGTGAAAGTAAATTCAAGGGAAGGAAGGAAAATGAGAGTATTCGTAGTGCATCCGATAGAACAGAGTATCGATGTCCTCTCCCTTCGTGGACGGTAATTTGATACTGAGTTCAATATGAAGTAGAGACGCGTCTCCAACAACTTGTCACTTAGCTTCTCCGCACTACCTTAGTTTATGTTCGACTACAAACAAACGAGCTTGTTACCAGTCGACCTCCTATAATTGGAGATGAGAGAAAAACTTCGGCATAGAAATCTTCCGATTTTATCTGTGTGTGTGTGTGTGTGTGTGTGTGTGTATGTGTGTGTGTATCTATTTCTAGCTAACCAACGTACCCACAACTTAACTAGATCATCGAAACTATATAGTATATCGTTGAATTACAGGGTAGAAATTTAAGGGAAGCTTAAATATAAGTCTTTATGAAAGTAAAATAAAGTAACATTTTAAATAAATACGTACATATATACATATATATCGTTGTAAACGTTAAAATACAAACCTTCTATAAAAAATATTTATCTTTGAAATGTGTAAACACGATGAATAGTTTCGATCTAACTAAGCCTTTTGAAAGTAACTTTCGAATGAGAGATACTGAAACAAAGTTTTGATACGACATATCGTGTAATTTCCTGAACTCGATATCGTGGAACATATGCAATCTAAACACGAGCGGATGTAAATCGTAGTGCACTTTAAAGACTCGTAACAAAATTAAGCGACTTATCGTAGGGACCTTTCTCCCGTATTATGGAAAATAGTATAGATATCGATGTTGCGTGTATGTCGCAAGGTTTTAATACTATGAAAGGGAACGATCCTACACATATATTTAGTTAATTACACGCGTCGCGAGCAATCCTAAATTACGTCAACGCGTTAGATTGACATGGACGAACGTAGAAGACAAATGTGAGTTGGTGAAAGAGCTATGGAATTAATAATAACGAATGTATTAATATTGATAGTGGTCCGAACTTTTAAACAAATCAAAATGAGATATTTCTTAGGATTTGCGAAAACAAACTAACGAACGCATGCAATTATTTTCTTTTTTCGTTTGGGAAGAAAGAAATCCACCCAAATTCATTACATTATTAATTAAATTCTTAATTGAAAATGAAAAATTTTAAATATAACGTGGATGATCAATAATAGCGTATCTGCTATATAATGATTATATGTACGTACGTATCTACTACTACACGAACGGTCATTGTATCACACGGGAGTTTTGAATTTTAAACATGGAACAAATAGAGCGTAGGAATTAATATATTCCGTAGCATAGAACAAACTCTATCGCAAAGCTTGTACTCAATAGCCAACGAAAGGCTTTGATTAGAGCGACTCGCTTTAACTTCTATCCAACTAATTACACGATCCATAACTTTGCATTTATTACGCGTTAATTGACAGACTAATGCGTTCTTCACTCTGTCGGCAATACCTCTCTCTCTCTCTCTCTCTCTCTCTCTCTCTCTCTCTCTCTCTCTCTCTCTCTCTCTCTCTCTCTCTTCTTATTACCACATTGGTGAAGTGTACAAACTTTTTGGTGAAATAAAATCGATGATCTTCTGATTATAAAACGAGAATCATTGTAATCTTATTTTATAGATGATAAGAGAAATTTTGCATTTTTGTCTTTATACGAAAGAAAAATATACTTTATATATACTTTTAATTGTTTTATATTTTTTCAGAATTACTGTGTTCATTTTTATATAATAGATTTAATTTTACTTAGATACTCTTTTGTATTCATTCTTTGTTTATTTTTGTTTAATGTTGTAACTAAAAAAAAAATTTCCTCGCTATTTTTCTAAAAATAAAATAATGAAATCCTTATAACAACTTTTGAGCATCTTATGCATACATTTGTACTTTTTGACGTGAAAATCGCTGTACGTTATCTCCTTAGAATTTTCAATTCAACGGTGAACCGTGAAGATAATAGAAGTATGCGAAGCACAAAGATGGAATATAAAATATTTAATTCCAATAAAAAGAGCTTCTACATAGAAAATGCGTAGACGTTTATTCCTACGCGACAAGCACGTAAGATTTATTTCGTGAGAATGACACATTTCAATTTATCCGTCCGTCTACCGTTATCGAACTTTTTTACGTGGGTACACGATGTCTCACCCAATAGTGACATTTCCGTCCCGTAAATGATTTTACGCTAGGAATTATATCGCTGTTGTATCAATTTTATGCCTAACATACGATGAAATGGAAGGTATCAGATCAATGCCTACTACAATCGCTTCTTCAGAACGATCGAACGAAAGAAAATTTCATTCGCCGTATTGCAATTTGTTTTCAACATTGTGTTTACAACGATTCTATTCTCAACTAACTCAATAACAAAGTGGTTTCTGTTTCAACGCGAACATTACCTAAACGATTCGCGTATTTTTATCGGATTGAAAAAAAGAAAATAAAAAGAGAAAATACGTGAACTTTCCGATACTAACTCTAAGTAATTTCCCGACGATCTTGTGAAAATCAATATTCAACAGGCAAAAATATTCTCTCAATCAATAATTGCTATTACTACAAAACCGTAATAAGACAACGATTTAAAACGGAGAATTTCTCTTCCATTGATATAGAAACGATTTATTAACCTGGAAATAAATGGCATTGGTAGAAACGAAAGAAGTAGAGATTACCGCGGCGAGTTATGGTAATAACCGTTCGTAGAGCAAGATATAAGTATGCTATTTACGAGCAGGGTTATTCTTGCAGGGATATCGACGACAACGGAAGTGGAAAATGGCCACGATAACTGTATTAAAAACTGGAAAATTGAAAACGAAACAACGTAGTGCTTGGATACAGTTTGATCGAACGACATAGAAAGGGACAAATGTAAAGGGAGAAAGAGAAATAAAAAAACAGACAAACAAAAAGAAAATGAGAGAAAAAGAGGGAACATAGAAAATAAAACAGAGGCAAAAGCAAGAGAGATAAAAGAGAATAACAATTTTTCCTATTTCCAATTAATTGCACTGACGAAATAAACATGGACTAGACGTAATTAGACCGAACCAAATATTTTTTAGTATACTAAGAAATATTAATAAAGATTAAGAAAGAAATATACAAAATCATAGTAACTCAATAGAATCATTTTCAAAAATACTACGGGAATAAACCTGCCAAATGGCGCAGCTGGAAAACGTCTCAGAATATGACGAAGAGAAAAAGGAATGTCAAGTTAGTCTATCTTTTATACCAGTTCGCTCTCTGTCCTTACTTTCTTACTCTCTTTCTCTGTCTCTCTCTCTCTCTCCCCCTCTCCCTCTCTCTCTCTCTCTCTCTCTCTCTCTCTTCCTCTCCCTCTATCTCTCTCTCTCTCTTCCTCTCCCTCTCTCTCTCTCTCTCTCTCTCTCTCTCTCTCTCTCTCCTGATCGCGCTCCATTGGTCGGTATCACTGCTTCACACTAGAATGAATTCCGAAAATATGATAGACGAAGGAAAGGAGATGTGTACGAAACCAAGAGAGAGAGAGAGAGAGAGAGAGAGAGAGAGAGAGATTGAAATTCTGCCGTTAGTTCGCGATTCGCGGTACGTCTACCATTTCTTCCTTCGTCTTTCACACAGATTTCTTTCTTTGCTTCACGGTAAAAATTGATCGACTATGAAAACTTACCGGGCCGAAATAGGAATTCGATCGAGTATTTCTTTCTGTTATATCGGTATCGATATGATGTGCGTGCACGATTCGTACAGATCATATATAACTTTCGTTTAACTTTCGTAAAAATGTTAGTTTCTATATTGGGTATGAAATCACAAGTTAAGCCGATCCATAAGTGAGATATATATTTTATAATGAGGAAATAGAAAGGAATACCGGTACGTATATATACTTAACGTTATCGAAAAACGATTAGATTCATTAAATGCTTCTGCTTTACAATCATATCAAACGTTCTAAACCGAGATTTGGAGCAAATATCTGAATCAAAGAAAATCAAATATATTTTCGAGTTTATTTTCTTTCGAAAAGAAAAAAAAGGAAAAAGAACTACCCTCGTTACTTTTACGAGAAGGTTCGTTCGCGTTCGTATAGAGTAGTAGGTACCTACATACATATAAAGGAAGTGGTGGTTTTATAAAATACGTTTACACGATGAGAGGAGTTTGATATGGGGCTAGGTAGGATCTTGTAGTTTAACGCTCGCTCACAGAGCCCAAAGTCCCGAGTTTCTTTTCTTCGAGAACTCGTTGTCGCCGCGATGCATGCGAGTCGTCTCTGCGGCAGTTTTCCACGTGTCGTATAAAGGTAGAAACGTCTTTATCCGGGGAGGAAGCTTTCACGAGGATGCAACGAGAGATTCTTTTGCAGGCAGAAGAAGAAAAAGATGAGGAGGAAAGAGAAAGAGAACTTGTCGGTGGAGGTGGAAAAGATGGAAACAAAAAAAGCAACACGGATTTTGCCGTAAAAACACGCTGAAGCCAACCTCTCTAAGTCCCTCTCTCTCTCTTCCTCTCTCTTTCTCTTTGTATCTATTTTGTTTTCTCTGTTTTCCTTTCTTTCTTTTGTGTCTTCTTTTCTTTCTGCACGTCTTTTCACACATCTCTCTATTTCTACCTCTTTCTCTTTCTTTCATGTTTCATAGAAAAAGAGTACTGTCTCTTTTTTTTCTTAGTTGTCTCCGACATTGCTTTTCCCTTTTCTGCCTCCTCATTATGGTCCTCCTCGTCTAAACTCTACCGGCGTAACGATCGTTCTCCTTGTTACAAATTAAAATTACACGGCAATTAGAAAGACTCGTTACGCAATTAAAACGTGCTCGGCGTCCGACCCGCTTTTCTCCTTACCATACAATTCCTCCTATCCCCATTTCGAACCCCTCTAACCATCTAGTTCTCTTATGTCTTTTCCGGCAAGCGTGTCGTTGATTCTTGTAATTATACGTTGCGTCCATGGACACACTGGACAGAGACGTTTCCTTCCATTAATCGTGATATTTTCATTGCCAAGAAATTGCTAAGGTTGCTGATATTCTTTACAACTTACTTACTAGGAAATCTTTTTATCTTTTTATCCGGACGAAGCAAGCATCGTACAAAGTAGAGATTTTGGGAAGTTAATTCTAGAACATAAAAAATCTTATAGTAAAACCCAAGTAGAATCTGATTGAACCAGTGATTTTGTGGAGTGGAGAATTACTGGAAGGAAGAAGGTAGAAGAGTACGTCACCGACAACGGTACCCATAGGAAAGCACTCCACCTCCCTGCAACTTTTCTCATTACATCGATCGATGTTGACCTAATTAATGAAAACTTTCTAACGGAATATAAAGAAAAAAATATGAAGAAGATGAAGAGAGAGAGAAAGAGATAGAGAGGAGAGAGAGAGAGAGAGAGAGAGAGAGAGTGAGTGAGAGAGATAGAAATAAAAAGAGAGAGAGAGAGAAATTGTATAATTATATAACGTTAAAATATTTAAAAAATTCTATGTAATGTATTCAAATGCAAACAAAATCTCATGATCTGTAAATTGAATCGATTTTCAAACGATATTCGTCGTATATGGTTTTTGACAAAGAGATATTCTTAAAGACTATAAAGTATTTATGGCTTTAAAGAATTTATAGCAAAGAGATTTTGTGCAGTTAAGAGGCTAGATCTAAGGACTCACAATAAAGTAACATATATTTCAATTGCCATATCCTTGTTTTTTCATGACAATACAGATGACAATAATGAAGCTTGATGCTCGGCGAACGAGCAGAACATTAACACATATGTATGAGTGTCCTCCACTGTTCTCAGCATTCTCATTTTAGCTTAAATGAATCTCGCCCGTAGCGTCGCGTATACAAGCTTATGAATTAGATTAGCGCATTAGGGTTACTTCTCATCAATCTTATCTCTTTTCCCCTGCGAGCCGCATCGTGAACACGCATACAAACATAGTAATACACGTATCTAACATGAGTGTATATATTCATAAGCGTTCATGTGTAGAGAAGTTAATGCGACCGGACCAAAAAGTTGGAGCTAATTTAGAGATGCGAAAGTATTCTAGTTTCTGTCGGTGGCTATTAGAGTAAAAATAAAATTCGAGATATTTCTTTCTAATGAGTCGACACAAGAGACGCATATAGGATCGTCATCTTCTCAAAATCAAGTCGACCAGGTATTATAATAATGTAGCCACAAGGAAACGTTCAATTTTATTTTGTTTGAAAAAGTATTCGTTTTATTGGATCAATTCATAATGAAATTAGTTATCATAATTGTTTATTATTAATCAGTTAGATTTTCGTCAGATATATTTATTAATTATAATGGTTCTACATTTCTATTCTATCTATAAAATATAGTATGTACTATTAATTAAAAAAATATTGGTGCATAGTTATACTAAATCAATTAGACTAAAATAGATTGTAATTGGATCAATAACATATTATAACCTTCTCAATGAAATATCTAATGGTAGAAGTAAATAATATCAATAAATGCTATTATATATATATATATCGAATATTCGTTTGATAACTTCTTCGAAACTAAAACGATATGATTAACATCTGTTCATTCACGACGAAGTAATAAACTATAAAGAAAAAGAAAAAGAAAAAAACTCACATTATTTAACAATTTTGTGGAATCTACGTGATCGAAGTTGAAAAACAAAAGATAGTATTGAAAGAGAGAAGGATAAGTTGGAAATAGAAGGTACGATCGTGTAAGAGGACGCATTTAGGTTTCGAAGCACGGTCGTGAGTCGCAGTCAGTTACAAGCAATAAAAAGAGATTAAGAAACTCTATACCTTGGTCCCCTGGGGCCAAGATAGCAATGGAGAACCCATTCGACGTTTTCTCTTGGGACACAAGACAGTGAAGCACGCTTTCCTGTTGAAAGACGATCGAACACAGCCACGTTTACGTTCCTACTGGATATACGCCGGTGATGTTGACTGTCTGCTCAATGAGAAAGTAATGATACAGCAATAATATAAAAATGATTGTGATATTTAAACGAAATAAACCTATTGGAACGATCATCTTTCTCAAAGTAACTTCGGTCTTTTGTATTTTTAAGCCTTCGCATCTCTTTTTAACCCTTTATCCCTTCTTTCCCATATTATTGTATTCCTTGTTTACAATACTTTGACTGGACAAAAGGAATTAGCCTTGTACTAATTTTCCATTTAATCAATACGTATCTACATATGCTCGACGTTCCCGATAATTGAGATTTTTTTTTCATTAAAAGTAATTTATGGATCGATGAAAGATCGTCTATACCGAAAGGACTCGTCGTTGCATTTTTCGTGCAAACGGTAAATACGCCGAGAGAAAAGCAATTTACGTTTGCGAGAGCTCTAGAATCTAATTAAAGAGCACGATAAGTTATTACAAAGAAAGAGCAATGTAAAATGAACGGACTTTAAGACATTGCTGTTCTACTTCTCCATTTGAATAAATAAATTTAAAATTTTCACCGAGCCTTTTATTATCGAACCATGTGCCAGTCGGCAAACATCTATTCGAATTTACCTTGGTGTTATTTGTCTCGACGGTGAATACCTTTTAATTTGCAAAAATGGAAAAACCATAGATAGATATGCCCCGTTAGGTAAATTCTTTACTTGCACTGTGCTTTTCATCACTTTTGTTTCCTCTGAATTTTAAGCTGTCTTCGAGTAAAAGATATGTATCTACATTACATTCATACCAAGAAATGAAAGTTTCGCGTTTTGCGAAGGTTTCCTGATAAGATAGACCGATAAAATATATGTCTTTTCAATAAAAATATCTGAAAAATTATTACATTTAAAGATATAGAAAAATATTTCCTTTTAAAATTTATCTCTTCCTAGGGAACTTTCCAAATCTCCCCGAAGAATGTTGGAATATTTCCATTTAAACGATCTCCACCCTGTATACAATATATAATAAAATATACTCTGGCAAACGTCAAATATACATATACGATACATTCGTTTCTTTTATTTTATTTTTTTTCAGCACGTTCTTTCATCCTTTCTTTTCTTTTTTTTTTTTTTCTTTACCTTGAAACTACCCTCAAGTATATTCCTGAATTTTTCTTTTGTTTTTTTTTCGGCCTTTCTCTCTCTCTCTTTTTCTTTCTCTTTCTCATTCTATTTTTTCGTACTCCCCTATTTTTTCTGCCGGACAGTCTTACCCTCGTTCTCCATCATCGACTATCGCAGGACAAGGGGAGGATCCCCGCTCGAGCTTCTACATGCGATGAAATCGAAGCCCATGGTTCCACGTATGACACGTCAGATTTATTGGCTCACGGTATATCTAATAAATTTTCGTTTTCAACGCGAGCTAGCGCGATCTACGAACGCGATTCCATGAGTCCTCGAATCCCGTTAAGTTTGATAAGAATGGAAAATGTCTTTTTTCTTTGCTTTTTTATTCCTTTCTTCTGACTTCTTTTTCATTCGTTTATCCAGATATTTCGAACTCAATATCAGATATATATGAAGTAAAAAATCATACCACTCATTGCTATTGTTCTTGTTTCAAACGTGTTTCGAAACTTTTACGAAACGAATTTCAAGTTGCAACATTCTATGGATTGAATGAAGAATTGAACTTGTTGCCCTGAGACTAAACGTAGAAGGAGCACGACGTGGTACATGACAAGCCCTTTTAAAGGTAAAAGTATTTCGTTCTTCTAAAGAGTCTCGGTATAAACTCGTTAGTCGCGCACCAAAACCCAGAGGAATTAATTTCATTGTGCTGCAGACGACAGGACAATGTTCATTCAAATGCTTTGGCAAAGCGAATCGTTCGCCTTACGAAACAGCCTTGCGAATGTGTTTCACACGCGTGTCTCTCTCTCTCTCTCTCTCTCTCTCTCTCCCTTTCTCTTCTTTGGCTTTGTGCGTGGATACGAGCCTTTCGTATGCACCGTTAAATTCAAACCCTAAGGATTTAATTTGGTTTCGCGTCGTTACTCTAGAAGTGAAACTTCACTAGTGGTTGAAAAGATACAGACACCATCGTGAATTGTAAAAACTTCTTAACTTTACAATATTTTTTACCTTTTATTTTTAAATATTACCCACTCTCACGGGTATTATACAATTAAAAATCGCTTTGTTGAAATGTATATCAACGTCTTTTTTGAAACTAAACGACATTCGCATTACATTGTATTTTAATGTCAACAAGTGTGCTTGATTTAATTATTTCTTTACTATAAAGGTAGGAAAAATCATGAAATTGGTGATGAAGAGATTAAAAGAGAGTAAAAGAGACAAATAGACAGGGAGAGAGACAGACAGAGAAAGAGAAACGCTGCCAGCAAATGAAGTAAAATAATCAACAAGATCGATTCTCTGGTATTCATTGTATCCGACCTGTTTACATACCTTTGTTTACATCGCTGTACTCGACGTACCGCTATGTACTCGTTTCATTGTCGCGATATACTATTTACTGACGAGCGTTTCTGCTTGCGAGAACGAACGGAGCTACGAAAACCAACTTGCAAATGTGCTACGAAACACAATGAATGTTATAAATAAATTTTTTAATAACACTTTGTATATTAAATTGCATCGTATATTAAAAACGTATATCTATGATATATCGTATATATTTTGTACATAATATACTATGTGTCATAAATCATATACATACATTTCATGTGTAACACACACATGATGCATCTATACACTTATAGTGACTGAATCAACGAGAGAGCATACGAGAAGCCGACGTTATTCTCAAACAGCAGTTTCTCGCCGTAATCTCTCGCGACTAAGTAATGGATACCCCCTCTCTTTCTCTTTCTCTCTCTCTCTCTCTCTCTCTCTCTCTTTCTATTCTCTCTCTTTCTTTCTCTATCTCTCTTCCTTGATAAAGTTCGACCCACACCCTTACTTACAGCCACATCTCACCCTTTTACGAGTAGTTCTAAAACCCTCCACAAGTCCAAATTATACGCAGCTAAATGATGGATGGCGTAGCTCGTCCTCGGCACCATCCCAAAAGCCACCCTCCAGCTAACCTCACCACTCCTTCGGGAAACGTCGCTTTTACTGTAACTACTATTCCCAACATTATTCCGTATACGATTAAATATAAAAGATGTATATCATAAATATATATTTACATCCACATATCTCGTATAGAACTATACACATTTCATTTATATGGTAAGCCATCTTTTATTATATTCCTCTTTTTCTCTTTCTCTCTGTCTGCCTGTCTGTCTGTCTGTCTATCTGTCTGTCTCTCTCTCTCTCTCTTTTTCTGTTTTAAGTTTAATTCATATAATTAAATGGCTTTCAAATATTTAATTTCAATATACATACAAACACGTAAATATATGAAGATTGTTGTCACCGTTTATTTGTTCGTAATTAGACGAAGGAACGATTAGAGAACGATTAGAAAACGATTAGAAAAAATTAAGAATGTACAAATATTAACATTTTAGTTGACTATGCATACGCGTTCCTCGTAATCGCAATATCTGCACGCGAAAATTTGATTTATATAGAATAGCGTGAATGATGAGATTATTCAAGGCAATGTACGTGCAAATGCAAACAGTTTTTTACAATATTTCGCTGCCCACTGCACGGATGATTATGTTTAAACGACGTTTGATTTATTACAGGTTTTTACCGCGACACTTTTTATAACGACCAAATAGCCATCGTATTTCGAAGCTTTCTTATAATACATTACGGCTAAAGAAACGAGTTTAAAAACTATATTTTGTTTGAGTTGACAAGAAATAGACTTCTCGTTCTCTTTTAACATAGAATCGACCTACTTTTTACGTGACGTTTACGTTTTGATAGAGACCTCCAGTAAAACTAATCATTCGTTAAATCTTCTCTACTAATCACACCATTAGCTGTAAATGACAAATGTTTAAAATCTACAGAATGAAGAAAAACAAAAGAATTAAAATGAAGGAACAGAGAAATGTAATTACACAACATGATTACAAAACTTTTGATACGACGGATATGAAAATGTAAAACAAAAATTTACATGAAAAATTCGAAGAAAAGCCTTCTTTCGTTCTAAATTAAAAAAAAAAATAATCTTAAAAGACTTATAATCTCTGAAGAGAAAAGTGTAAAGTCTATTCCTAAAATCTCCTGCGCACAGATGCAGACATAAACACACGCGCACGCATGCACACACACACACACACACACACACACACATTTCCGTTTGGACTCGAACGTTCGATATAGAATAAGAAAGGTTCTTGAAACGTGGATGTTCGACGACGTTGGCTTTACGTTGTCTCGAAAGCGATTTACAGGATGGTACATGCAGGGTGGTTCGCTCGTGGAAACTCGCAACACCAATGAAAATGTTTCCCCGGCACCTACAAACGACCCACTTCGTCGAAAGTTTCTTCGATTTAGTGCACGTCGAGTCAACGACGTCGAGTCTCGACATACATGCTATTATATCCACGAGCCTGACTTTCTCTTTCCCCCTCCCACTCCCCCTGCCTCACTCTCTCTCTCTCTCTCTCTCTCTCTCTCTCTCTCTCTCTCTCTCTTCTTTACCCTTCGCCTATCTCTCAGTTTATCTTGCCTAAAAACTTTTCTCCTTATGTTTGTGCCCGAATTCTGTCGCATTGCTTCTATGGTAAGGGTGTTGGTCGTTTACGTTACACCGAGCAAATGTAACGATGAAATCCCATCGGAAAAGATTTCCCATTCTAGTACTATAAACTACCTGGTCTCAATAAAAATTGGTTTTTTCTTTTACGTTCGGTTCCACGATTATATCAATTTACGATTCTTTTATCATATTCCTATTTCTAAGAATTGAAATTAGCTTTCATAATTTTTATGCCAAACTTCATTCTCATTATAAACAAAAATTATGATATCATTTTATAATTAGATTTATTATTATTATTACATTTTTACATTTATAATTATGATTAGAAATAATAGCTGTACAGTGACGATTAATATGTTACAAAATATATGAAACATGTATGAATACAATAATTTGTATGTATTTTATAATATACGTGCCATATTTATTATATATAGATGTATGCAGAAAATCCTTATTAATAATTATAAAATATAATTAAATGTTACGTCTTCACTTTTATACGCAGCAATGTGCTGATCCATTCGTTTCAAAGCTTGACTTGGAACGCGACTTAATTCACGAGGAAATCAGTATGGAAGAGCTGGAAAGGTAAAAAGTAAAGAGGATAAAATGTTGTAGTATGAATATAAGCAAAGGTATTAACTTTGGAATTGAGTGCTTACCTGGTTCTGGGCACGCGAATCAAAAGCTTTACACTCCTCTTTTCCCATCGTCCCCACCGTCTCCGTACTTCTCTTTATCGCTGTTTCTTTCTTTTTCTCTTCACACTTTTACTCCATATTACTAAACTACAATTAAGGTTTAATATCAAGCTCTAAACGTTAACGTTTGTGAACAAGTTCAATTAGCCAAGTTTTGGACAATCTTATTTTTCATCATATTATTACAATTTTTGGGACTTCGTTATTTTTTTAATTTAATAATATTTTTATTCGATAATTATTTAAGAAAAAAGCAAAAAAAGACCATGAATTTTGAATTCCACAAGCTTCGTATAAATCGAACGAAACTAGAACAAAAAGAAATATAACATTTTACTGGAGATACGCTGTGCTAATCCGTAAGCACAGCAGATTTTCACAAATTTAAGCGGATTATTTGCTTAATAGCAACATTTTCAGATGCATACTAACAATAAGCGATACATTTTGTATTTTTTGACGAAAACATATTAACGACGATAAAAAAAAAACTATTCTTATAAGGTAAAGTGCAAGTGAAATTTAAATATTAACGGAGACCGGAGCAAGTTGATATAGGAACAGGTTGATACATTAAAATTATTTGGAGACTGTATATAAGTAACTCGATTACTATAAAATGTTTTAATTTTATTATTTATCTATTTATTATGATGTAGTGTACATTTGTGTACGCTGACAATAGTAGTTTTTATTAATGAAGAAAAAGTAAATATTCATGTCGACTTTTCAATTCGTTTATTTATTTTATTATGTAATTGCACTTATTTTATTCTGTAATTGTAAATATATTTGATTATGTAGTTATAACCAATATATTTGAAATAACATATTTTGAGTAACAAAAATGATTATTAACAATCATTCCAAGATATTTTACAGATATATCTATTTCCCTCGTAATGAGGTAAATTGATACATTTTAAATTTATCAAATGAATATTTGCTACGTATTTTCTTAAAAATTTCACTTACGATATATAATAAGGAAATAGTATATGTTATTATTAAGTAATTAATTCAAAAAAAATTGCAAAAATTAAAGACTAGAAAACATATCAACTTACCCGACCTTCCCTATAACTTAAATCATTTATATAAACACGAACTACTATAAAGTGTTCATAATGTTTCTAGTAAGCTATCGTGCTTTTATAAATATTATACGGTAGAATGTATTACGACGTATTACGTCAGTCCTCACTCAATTTTATATACTTTCAACTAGTTGGAAAATGATACGTAACGCGATCTATCAAGAATAATGTTGCTCTTGCATTCTACACGAAGAAATGCTTAAAAAAACCTTTTTCCTTCTTTATTTCTTTTTTTTTCGTTTCGTGTTTTCCTTTCTTTTCTTATTTTCCTTTCTTCTTTTCCGTTATCGAAGAATAAAACTAGTCCGAATAAAAACGAAAACGATTTGAAGATAAAAAGCATTTCTCAATGTCTTCTCTGTAACTTTTTTTAAATGTATCCTCGCAATTTAAAGTTTCTAATCTATATTCATTAGCGAAGTTACAAACAAATAAAGAAATATGTCAATTCATTTCCTGATATATGTTATTCAATTCGAAATGTATAAACGAGAGTACAAGTTATGTATATTGAAAATCTGCCCTAAGTCAGAAGTATTTTACATGAATGAAATTTACAGTAAAAGAGACAGAAGCGTTGTCAAGCTAATTTTAATATAAAGTTATTGTTCATTCACATCTAACTTCCGCAGAAACTTTTCTGAAAATAATATTTTATTATTACAATATGTAAATAACAACTGCTACGGAATTCACTATTTTTCGCTGATTATGAATATATAAAGTGAATATTTAATGAAATAAATGTTATATAAATATCAATTTAATTATAAGTCGATGTTATATTGTAACTAATGCATGTTTTGAATTTCGTTGTGTTTTAAAAACCTTGAGGAAGAATTTCACGTCGAAATAATAATCATTAATCTCATAGTTAGTAGAACATTATTATCATTTTTTCCGATCCTTGATAAGAAATCATTAACAAAAATTCATTCGTTTATATATACGTACTCGAATCTAAAGGAGGATCATTACTAACGTTGAAACAGTTTTAGCAACGTAAAAAGTAAAGAAATACAACCTAATCGTCCAATGATATCCGAGAAATTCTGGGAAAAAATTCTGCCAGCAAAGATTGGCCCCTTTAAAGGAGTCGTACCTTAACCTTAATCTTTTTCCTTTTTTCGCATTAATTCAATTTGCCCTCCTTCCCAAGGCAATTCTTTCCTACGTTACTTACTTCGTACTGAATCGTCCTCGACATAGCCGCTCCAGCCTTCATACTCACCCCCTTCTTGAACGTAACCTTCTTCCTTTTTCTCTGTCTCTCCTCTTTCTCTCTCTCTCTCTCTCTCTCTCTCTCTCTCCCTCTTTCTCTCTCTTTCTCTCTTTCTCACTCTTTCTTTACATCAGACTCGACGAAGACAACCGAGTTTCCTTGGACTAAGGAGATATATACATACTTACTCTTCCTTCTTTTGTTTTATCATTGAATTACGTAGCGTAGAGACATTAACATTTTTCCGTGATTATTTAAATTTAAGACAATCGTGGTCGCGACGGCTTGTTGGCTGCAGCTTGGTCCCGGTTTTAATACCGAACGAGAACGTGCTCCAAGCATTAAAGAAAGACGAAAGATCCGATACTTCCATTCCTTTCTTTCTTCCTTCCTTCTTTCCTTCTTCCTTCCTTCCTTTCTTCCTTCCTTCCTTCCTTCTTTTCTTTCTTTCTTCCTTCCTTCCTTCCTTCCTTCTTCTCTCGGGTTTTCCTACTTTCTCCGACTTTCTAGAGCATTTATTTTCATTTTGTATTCTCTTTCATTTCTTTCCCTGCTAATTAAAAATAATATGTCCATCTTATTGTGCCATTCATTTTATGTTTTTATTTTCTGTTAATTTCTTTTTCTTTTTTATTATTAATAAAATCTATTTCTTCGTATGAATCTTCACTACAACTCTCTATATCCCAAGCTATGTACTTTATGGACATCTTGTCAGTACTCATTATCAGTCAGAACATCTCATTCCTAATGACTCTAATTCCATAGAAATTAATTGTCCTGTTAAATCCATTACAGCTCTTCGTCTGTCGTTCTGACATTTATCAGTGGCTCACAATGAACGGCAGGATATATTGAAAAGCCATCCAGACGAAGGCACGGAAAAGCCGAATGAATAAATTCAATAAACCGTGCACCCTCTCTTCAAAAAGAAAGAAGGAGAAAAAAAATAAGAAAAAGGCCGATGTGCTTTACTACGTAGCTATCTACGTAGGTACGTGAGTTGCATTAAGCTTAATATAAAAGATTAATATCGCCGTGTGTATTTCTCTGGCAGATATATAGCCACGTAAATTACGATGAACGTACCATGATCTATGTTACCTTTTACTCTTCTACTGTAACGTTATAAGAGAGCCCTTCGTGAAAACTGCTTACAAGTTGTCTTCTTTGAAATTATTGAAGATAGAAGAGTTAAATTATCTTTCATGGAAATACTCAAATGTTTTATTTAACGAAGAACATTAGATTTCCTTTCAAATAATCATTTATTTTAAATGTTATTTGTATTTTAATCCTTGAAAGAAGAGTGAAACCTTCGGACAAAGTAAGCAAATCGTGTGTCATCCTGTAATCTAGAAAATAAATTGTTCAACGAGATTACATAAAGATAATGTAATGACATTTGCCTTGAATTATACGCAGAGTGGCAAAAAAATAATGGGAGTTGAATTGAGCAGAAACGCTGTATTTGTTTCCTTTGTTTTATAGCTGAAAGAGAAAATAATCGAATTTTTATTTGATTCTTATAAAAAAGAGAGAAAAAGAGGACGAGTGTGTTGTGTGTGTATGTGTGTAAAAAATAAAAAGAGGTAAAATTTGAAATAAAAAAGAAGGTATAACTAAGCCGCTTTTGTTTGTACAATGTCTCTTCTGTGCAAATGACATTAACGAGCTCAGGAAACTCCTCAAACGTGTATCTTTAACGATGACAAAAAGAGAGAGAGAGAGAAAGAGAGAGAGAGAGAGAGAAACATGAGAGAGGAAGAGAGACGAGTACATCTTCACGATCGAAGACACTTTCCTTCTCTCTCTCTCTCTCTCTCTCTCTCTCTCTCTCTCTCTCTTCTTCTTCTTCTTCTTCTTCTTCTCTCCCTCTTTCTCTCCACCTTCTCTCTTTTCTTTTTTGTACTGTCAAACTATTTTAATCCCGTTTGGTAGCACCTGGTGCTCTCAAAGCACCGACATCACGATGTCGACGGCCTCGTTAAGTGTCGCAAGATATAATCCAGGTTGCACGGATGCGAGAGCACTGAAAGTTGAGTCAAAATCACGCGTGGAAGACTCATCCGACGAGGGAATGTATTTTTAATAGCGATAGAAGCAAAGCGTTCGCTATGGCTTTACCGGTTGATGTTATAATCGCAAAAAAAGAAAGACATAAAATTCTTTAGGGAATATTCGTAAAATCATTTTCAATATATTTGAATTGTTCAAGTAAAATTTATCGGTACATCGAGAAAATTTTTTTTCATAGTCTTAATAATATATATATTACACATTGCCACAATTCCGTATAATTTTGATTGTCAAAAAGTTATTCATTGAACGAATATAAATAATCAAAATGATACGAACGTTCAGCAAAATTTTAATTTTATAATAAGAATATCTCATATAAGATAATCTTATATCACGAATATCGATCATTAGAAAGTTCACTGATAAGATTCATCCAAAATTACGAGAGAAAACAAAGCAATAACGATCCGTTGAATTCGGGGAAAGCAACGGATCTCGAGTTAATTAGGGATTAAACGAAGCCTCTACCCAATCCACGTCGAGCCTAATCGAGAATCGATGTCGTTTGTGCGGGCGTTATTAACGGCAGTACAGTGTGCTCGTGGTTGATTGGTCACCGCGAATCAAAGTGCTACCCAACACGTCGTTTAGTGCGTATCTGCCGTTTGTCCCGTTTGTCTCGTTCACGCGTGTCTGTCAAAGCAAATCAGGAAGTCAAACTACGAGTCGTGCGTTCGATTACGAGACGAGGCCAATTACGTGGGGATGTCGCATTTCAAGATGGAAATACCGAAGCACGTTCGACATTTAGCAATCTTTCCTTTAACATTTTGTTACGAAATGAAGGGAAAAAAGAAGATAGTATAGAAAAATAGTACTCGTTTTATA
Organism: Dolichovespula saxonica; assembly: GCA_911387935.1. Classification (NCBI taxonomy): domain Eukaryota; kingdom Metazoa; phylum Arthropoda; class Insecta; order Hymenoptera; family Vespidae; genus Dolichovespula; species Dolichovespula saxonica. The sequence goes on along the minus strand of OU427001.1, from coordinate 1,544,971 downwards.
TTAATGATATTAACAGTAACAAAACTTTTATAAATCTTCTTTCTCAATGATTAAAAATACAGTGCATTTTAATAAATCGCATTTATTATCGAATACTCAATTCTTAACGGCGACAAATAGAACAATATTCAAATATATCTTTCTTTCCATCAAAGTCAAATTTTTCGTCATTTTATTACTACATTATTTTTTCTCTCTTTTCTTTTCTTTCTCTTTTTTTTCTTTTTTTTTTTTATTTCGGTCGTGTTAAATAGAAAGGTGATAACTATAGTCGATCCAAGTTTCCAATTTAATTACTATTTGTTGCTAACATCCGCCAAGTAATTAGAATTGTCGTCAATAAATCATTTGGCACTTCCAGGGAACTCTTCGCTGTAATTACTTCCTTGATGCTCGACATCAAAGAGCATCGAAGCTGGAGGGCCACGAACATTACAAGTTACATAAATACTTTCAACCCCTTCGCGACTGTTAGCACAAAGAAAGAGAGAACAGGCATGATCGCGTCGTGACTCGTACAACGACATAGTTTAATTTCGTCGTTTCGCACTTGTAAAGTGACTCCAATTTTATTGTTAATGAATTTATTTAACAAGGTTTTTTCAAGTTGTTTACGAAAGGGTTATATAAACGTATGAAATAATGTATAATGGGAGAATTAATATTCCTTTTTTGAAACATATTCGTTCGCGAATAAAAAGTTCATTAAACGTTCGATCATAATTAACATTTATTTTCTGAAATTATTGATGGTACCAACAGATGTTAACATTTCAGGCCATAACCAATGAGAAATATTAAAAATGATTATAATAAAATATTCAATAAATATTTTTACTATTTTCAATAATTTCCATACTATTTATATTAATCGATTGGAATGGAAAACTTAATATTATATATACGTTACAATTAGACCATACATAATAATCATTATTTCTCCATTATTTTTAATATGTATAATATCAATAACATGAATATGATATTCATAGTAAATCAAATCCTTTGATACG
>OU427001.1:1531458-1541458 GCA_911387935.1 Dolichovespula saxonica | reverse complement strand
ACGTCCCGTACGATATATTTTTTCTTTTATCTTAAACCACAACTCCTCTTTAACCTCTTTTTATTACAACTTTGGGATATGAGAAGTTGTGTTACGATCACAGATATTGTGAAATACGTAAGAATTATCCAAATCGACTTTCGACCGAGAAAGTTTTTATAAATAAACTAATTATTCAATTAATCCAAACCTAACAGATTTTCAAAAATATCCTAAAATACATGAATATCAGAGCCAATACGAGAACATAATGGAAAGTATGATCATTTAATTAACAATTCCTACTATCAAAATATAATTGTTTCGAATCGTGAAATATATGCATAATTAAATTCTACGATAAGTTGAAACCTATTCAGTTAATGCGAATTAATTTTACCTGAACTTAATTATTCATTCATTAAAGTCTTATTAATCTATCAAATTACATGTAAATATATCATGCGCTTACATAAATACACAGGCAAATACTATATTATAAAGACATAGGTCGTGGAACACGTTGCTAGAGAACTCGCTTGCCTCCGCTCCTGTGGTTTTGACAGGGCCAACCATATATCCTCCGACGACACCTGCGCGCACATTTTTTAATGCTCGCGAGTCCGCCATCGGACTCGGCTCGGATATGTGTCTCCGTTATATCGTGCCAGTACGTACAACGGTTTAAAATAATTTAGAAGCATCGCACGCGGCCCAAACGGCCACCATCGTCGTTCTCTTCCTCCTCGTCAGTATCCTCCTCTTCGTCCTTGTCCTCGCCGACGAGAAAATAATGAATGCATGAGAGCAGGCAGGCCAACGTGTCGTGCACACGTGTTCGTTGGGATCCAAACCCCGAAAGAAAGAGTGAGAGAGGTAGCGTCGCAACCACCGTTCTACCTTGCTGACAGCGTTTCCTCCGTTACTCTTTTTTTCTCCCTACAGGGAAAACGCCTCTAAATATTTACGCGGGAAGGGCGAGAACAGAGAGGAGGAGAAGAGAGTGAGAGGAGTAAACGCGTACCTACACTTTATTTCGCACGGCCAGACACGTGCACGACAGCTAAAAGCGACGTCAGGACGTTTACATGAGACGACGGGGATGATGGTTTACGAGCGAACCACTGTGTCACCGTTTATTGTTCCAAACTCACGTCGAAATCTTCCGGTTATACGATCATTTAAAGAATATAAGAAAAATATTTAAATACTTGTAATGACAATATCAAGGTTAATGCTTAATTATTAATTGATTAATAATATTTCTCTAAAAAGATTTTCCTTTATCAAATTCTTTTTTCAACTCGTCAAATCTGAAAGCTACGTATTCAGACATTATTATCGTTCACGCGAGCCGATGGTCACGTTTTAAAGTCGGGTAGGTATATTCGGCGGGTCAGCCATTCTATTTTTGGCAGTGTGCCGCGCGACATTAATCCTTGGAGACCGCAGACATAAAGGGTTAGGCTAGGCGAAAGGATATGTGAAAGGGTGGGAGAAGAGTAGGTAGGGAGTAGTACGAGAAGAGAAAAGTCCGCTTCTCTCCATTTGGGTTCCTCTCACCGCGACGAAAATACCCCTTTTGTTTCTTCTAATGCCCACCCATCCCTCTAACCATCCTCTCCCTCTCCACCTCCCTTTCACTCTTTCCCTGCCTCTCTTTATCTCTCTCTCTCTCTCTCTCTCTCTCTCTCTCCCTCTCTCGCGCGCGCGCTCACTCTCTTCGTTTTTCCACCCGGTTGTCTGCTCTTTTCGTCCTTTCTCTCTCAGCTCGTCGATTCTACTCTTTCTCTTTCCACGCTTTACCGATCGTCCCGTCTTCCTTCTATCTCTTCCCTTCACCTCTTTCAACGATAGTACCGTCACTACCATCACTACTACTACCACCGTTACCACTACTACTACCTCAACGACTCACCTCCTCTTCCCAGGATAATGAAAGGACTCTCGAAACGAAGTCCATTGACGACGCAGTCGAGCCAGCTCGTTTAATCCGCTCGGAGAACAGTGGAATCCGCTCGTATATCACGCGGAAATAAAGAGTTTACCGTCCGTCGCTAAAAGCATTACGCTGTGATGTGCCACGGAGATCCGTAAAATCGTTACCGCGACTAAATGAACCGTACCGGCGAGCGTCATTATGCGTTTGCCGCATCCAAAAACCATTCGTGCTAATCCGTTTCTATGTAGAACATATGTATTGCAGAATTGGTGATTGTAACGTCTGCTTGCTCTTAAATAATACCGACAGATTTAAAAGTTTCTGCTTGAACTCAATTATTTTTGTAATCGTCGAAATTAAGTAATGTTATACCAAAATATAATAATTAAATTAAAACGATCGAAGTACCTCCCTATTGTGACTGTAATAAGAACGTTATAATATTGAATCATATAAGAGAAATGCACTGGATGCAAATTCATAATTTTCCGAGTAACAAAGGAAATGAGGGCGTTGTAGAATGCGTACCTAGTTTCGTGCTTCTTATATCTTCAAAAAGAACAACTTGCTACAGGAAAATATCTCTCACTGTGAAATATACGAGCAACGAGGCTCTTTGAAACATGTTGCTGCATAAGCGAGCATGTTATTATTACATAGAGTATAATCTGTGTTTTCTGATTAATTGGATATTAATCCACTTCAAAATTTCTGTTTTTAGGAAATTCTGTCATTATTTCATAGAATTAATGAAAATATCTATATGCATTTTTGTTTTCGCAATTCTTCCAATTTCACATTCTTCTTTCCAAATGTTTCGAATTTTCAAATAAATAAACGTAGTCTTTGTACGTTGATCGTTTGAAAAATATCGGAATCGTCGATATAGAGATAAAAAAATAACAATACTAATACGAAAACATTCAGTTGGAAGTCTAGACAAGCGGTTTTCCAATACTCCAAACGTTTCCCTGAGTACCGATTATCGGCATGAATCGCGAATCGGTCGAATTGAAATTCCAGGAAATACGCGAGAACGATTTCGCGTTGCAAAGAGAGAAAGAATGGGATGCTACAGTGTTGGACCTTTAAAGTTCGAAGATCGTTGCTTTCAGTGAGAAGAGGCTAGCCATATCTGGGATACCCTAGCGATCGTGTAGAAACTGTAAGTCGTGGACGTGAGCCATCGAGAATACGTGATCTTAAGAAGTGGACGGTCGAGCAGCACGTTCGACTATCACCAAGTAAAGCAGGCTTACCTCGTAGCTAGCTTCTTGAAGCACTCTTTTAGCTACTATCTACGATGCAACGTCGAATGTTAGTTCTTTCCTCCTCTCTAGAGACATGACTAGGCACGCAACTCCCACTCTTCTTACACTATGCATCGAATCAATGAGTAACATGAAAGATCGGATCACGAATGTCGTATACGTTGAACTTATATCAACAATTCATTCATTAATTGTTAATACGAAATTAAGTTAAATTGTAGAGACGTAATAGAAACGAAACCATTAATAACATGATATTCTATTTTTTTTTCTTTTTTTTTATTATCATCGATATATGAAATACATTAAATAATTTATGATCATCCATTTCTATTTGATAAAAGGAAAAAATAAAAAATGAGTATCCTAAGATATATCATCTTCCAACCACGAGTTTACCAGTAGTGAGTTTGCAAGCGTGCTCGACCGAGAAAGAACGCAGACAGGCAGACGTTTCGTCTACGCGTTTTACGTGTATTTCCGCTTTCGTTTTAATTTCATCGCTGTGGTATGTCCGGCTGGAAAACTGTTGACCGCATTGTAAAGCCAAAGACACACCGTACCGTCTTCTCAACAAGTAAGCATTTTTGCATGTGTCTCACTGCATTATGCATGCGGCATAAGGATGACATTACTGTGCGTCCATTTCGGGATGCACACTTCTTTTTCTCTCTCTCTCCTTTTCTCTTTGTCTCTTTCTCTAATCCAAACTTTTCCCTCTCTCTCTCTCTCTCTCTCTCTCTCTCTCTCTCTCTCTCTCTCTGTAATCCATACTAACATATTCCAAAATTTTCTTTTAATTTTTATCTATTTCATTTTTCTCACTTTTTTTAATGATTTCTCTACTATCTGATTTATAAAATAAATAGACCAAATAAATCTACATTCTTTCGAAGATTAGTTTATTTAGTCGAGAAATATTGAATTTAGGGTTAACAAGATATTGTTACTCGCGAGCAGCAAAATATACTTTGTGGCTTACAATATTACAATGGATAACTGTATGAGGAAGGAAGACTATGGAGTTCGGAAGTAGTCGGTTTTAATCGGTTATAATCGGAGAAAATAGATAAGCCGCTTCAAGCGATAGTTGAAGACCCATATAGCATGGAGAGTTATCGTAAAGAGTAGTCGTTGCATAAAAACTATAAAAGCAACTTGTTTTCTTCATTCTTTCTTTATTTCTCTCTCTCTCTCTCTCTCTCTCTCTCTCTCTCTCTCTCTCTCTCTCTCTCTCTCTCTCTCTCTCTCTCTCTCTCTCTCTGCCTCTACCTCTGTCTTTACGTATCTACAAAAATGAAAATCGATGACGAATTAGACAAGGGTTCAGATTGTTTCGGCTCCGATCCTAGGTGAGATTAAATTTATCAATTTCGATATTCGAAAAAATTAAAAAATAATATTAATTATTATAGAACCATCATTATACGAACTAATTGGGACATTAGGCCGTTCGGATAATGGAATTTTAAGATAATGGAATAGATATTTTTCTTAGCTTAAAACCATCCGTCTTTTTTCTAGTGTCTTATATGCTTCAAAGTGATAGGATACATATTTATTTTTACTTTCAGTGCACTCCTCATTATTTTAATATTTAGTATTTAAAATATTGTTAATAATAGCCTCCTCGTATAGTTTTTATCACTTTGGAGACACTCTATGATGTCGATTTTATTGTATTCACCACATCCTGATATTCTATATAATAGCGCAATATAGCTATGTAATTTCTGTAGTTTTTCGTTCGACATTTTGAGTCGTTATACCATGCACTAATGTCTCCAACGTCAGTTTCAAATTAAATTTTATTTCCACTTAAGTAATAAGTATCACAACAATGTCTGTTTACATTGTTGTGATTAAAAATGGTATACAGTTTGGATAACAGAATGTTTGATTAGTAGAAGGTTCGGATATTATCGGTATACGGATAGTGTGTGTTCGGATAATGAAGGATCTACCGAATGTATTAAACAAAACTTTACTTTTTCTAATTAGCGAGATTCTGATCACGATATTTTGAAACAGCAAAAATCAAATAAGAAAATTCTACCCAATGAATTGTAAAAATCGTGGCTTGGCTATTATATTTTCTCACACTGAGTTCCTAGGGTCTTACGATAAACGGGTAGGAAACGCTTTAGATTGCGATCGAATGGAATCTTTACTAACAGAGTTTGGCTTCGAGGTAAAGATTTATAAGGATTATACAAAACGGCAAATATTCCAAACATTATCTGAAGGTAATCTTATTAGATAAGCTGACTAATAAATTTTATTTAGATATATTTTTATTCTAACACTGTATTTACATTTATCGTATCTAAGGATTTCATATTTACACGATAAGTAAAATATCTAACTTGGCGACTAACTGTAACGATAAAAATAGACGTGAATCATAATCAGATATCTTATAATCGTCTTTAATTCGTCTCTTGACGAATAGAGTCATAAATTGAACCTCATTTCACGCCAATTCCACTACTTGTTTTAAATTGGAATGATCGAATAATTTTTTTTTTACAGTCTCAAACATGGATCATTCTGATAATGATTGTCTATCAATCGTTGTAATGTCACATGGTGATTCAGGTACACTTTGCTCATACGATGATAAATATACCGTTTACGAACTTTGGTCTAAATTTACAAAAACTAAATGTCCCTCTCTCAGAGGAAAACCGAAACTATTCTTTATACAAGCTTGCCGAGGTGATAATGTTGATTCTGGTATCGATTTGATGTGTCCGAATGAAACGTATTTTCAAGATCAGTCCTTGCCAAATTGCAATAGTATAACTGACATAAGCATTTTCAAATTGAACCAGCAAGAATTGGAAATGTTTCTTACGCCAAATGAACCAGATTTCTTAATAGGATATGCAACCATAGCAGGTAAGCGATTATAGCTTGGTAGATCACAATTATTAATCATTATTAAAAATAAATCAAACATGTTATCAATTAGGTCATTGTGCATTTAGAAGAAATAAGGGATCGTGGTATATCGAAGAACTTTGCTCGGTATTTAAAAAATATGGAAGAAAGTACGACATATTGACTTTACTCACTTTCGTCGCCCAACATGTCGCACTGAAATACATATCTTTCTCACCAGAGATACCGGAAAAGAATGATAAAACACAAATACCGTGTATAATATATACGTTAGTCAAACAGTTGTATTTTTTTCCTGAAGAAGCCGAAGACGTACTTGTGGATTTACAATTAAATTGATACGTAGATATCTTCAGAAAATAGTAAAACAGATTTTATAATGTTAAATCAGTATTACATCATTTAATGGTTTATATTTTCGAATACAAATAGTTTTAGATTAAACAACAGAACCCAAAAGGTAAATCTGTTTATATAATCACAGAAAAAGATTAAAAAAGAAAAAGACGAAGAAAGGGAGAAAGAGAAAGAAAGAAAAATGTCCTCTTGGTTACCGCAAATTACACAATAGTTGGCCGTTTCATAATAGCAGAGCCTTGGGCTGTGAGAGAACAGACGGGACTGAGTTTTTCCTTCGTTTAGATTCAAGGAGACTATTCTTATTGTTAGTACTATTCTTTCGTTGCCATGACACGACTTCCTTTCTTCCTATTCGAATCTTTTTGGTTCTATTCAGAATTCAAACTATTCCATAAACTTATTACTTCACAGTGTAAAAACAGCAAAACGAAAACATACCAATTTAAACTGTTTGCCTATACGATGAGTTCGAACTTATTCAAAATATACAATTCTTTATATGGAAATAATACATTTGAATATACACGTCCATATACAAAATAAAATTAAAAAATGTAAATACTTAATAATTATTTGGATACCGATCGAATCTTTTGATTTGTTATTTCAAACAACTACAATATTATATTGAAATTCTTTAAAATTTATCTAAACTCTTTTTTGTTACAATTGCAATAATATTCGCTTGGATCGATTAAAATGGGGAAACTAGATATGTTCGTTTTACCTAAAATGCCGATATATTTTGTACTCCACGTTCCTGAAAACAGTTGGGTATTCGTGCTTTAAAATGGACGGTCGGCGGTATCTGTTTAATCGGTAGGTTTGAAGATTTATAGCATGGTACACACCGTTACGTTTCATCGTCCAAAATCATTTTTCGATTGATTATCGTCGTCCGTCGTTTTTTCTTTTTGTTTGCTCCATTCTTTCGCGTGGTTATATGGGAAAAATGTTTGCATTCGCGTTTCTATTTCTATATATGTAAGCAGTTGATTGTATTCATCTGATAGTATACTTTACATATATATATATATATATATATATATATATATATATATATATATATATATATATATATATATATATATATACATACATATATACATATATAAAGCAGCCTCCGGCGTCCGGTCAGACCAGAGAACTACGCCCCCTGGACCACACTGAAAAAACTTCACATTTTTGCATCTTCAAAGGCTGAAGAGAACATACTGCTTTTATACTCGTTTTTATGCATTAAGTTTGACTACCAATATTTTTCATATTTTAATATTAAAATATTTATTATAATATGTTTTATTTTTGGAAATAATCAAGTAATTTATTCGAAATTAAAAATAAAATATCTTCACATTCAAAAAATATTTCTTATAAAATATCGATAATATCCATTCGGCAATTTCATGAATATTGAACATTAAAATTTTTATAATAAAATAGACACTATTTTGAAAGTTTTTCGGCAATTTATTTGAAAATTGTATACACAAATTTTCATTATCGTATATAGCCTACATATAAAACTTTGTTAAATTTCGTTTTGAAAATTTGTTACTTTAGTCGAAAAAGTTTACATACGCACCTATACATACAAGGAATTTCATACACAGAATTTCAAAGAGAATTGACAAATACCATTTCTATTAAAAATTATAGCTAGCAAATGCTTTTCGTTATAACAATTGCATAAAAAACTCCTCGCATTTGTACCTACAAATAGGAACTACAAACTTCCAATCTTCAAATATAATCGTTGAATTACAGTAAGAATTATTTAACTATTTACAAATTTATGATAAACTATATTTAATTGGCCTATTTGATTAAAGAATAAATCGGTTTGAAAAGATTATCATTTAAACATCTATAGAAAACCAATAATAATTTCTCATTATTTTGTAACATTTACGATATAAACTTGACAAATAAATACAGAAACATACGATGAATAAAATCAGTTGAGTCACCAGAAATGCAAGCACTAAAAATCTTTTATGACGTTATTAAAATCACTTCTTTGAACTATATTAATTAGACTTTTTTGACTCAATTTAATAACTATTGTATATTTTATAAATTCTGAACACTTTTGTTTAACAACCAGTATGCGTTATATCTGCAATGTATCTCTGACGATAGTCGATATCGATAAGTAATATTCGAAAAAAACCGCAAATTGAATTGCATCAGTTTTATGAAACAATATAACAACCCATTTATGGACTGTATATCTTTGTATTGTATTCTTGATTACATTTCTTATTTCTAATATCTTTTCCAATGATAATAGCAGTAATCTTTCGCACACAAATACATGCAGAAGGTGACGCATTATCTACACATTTTCATATACACACTCTCATTATATTCACCAATACTTTTCATATCGGTATATACACCACCTATTTTTTATTTAATCCATGAATAACTGAGATAACGGAAAGAAAACATTCGAGGAAGTAATTTTTTCCATATATGTCTAAAAACTGTCTAGTTGTTGGATTCATATTAATATTCTCTACAACTTTTGTTAGTTCTGAAATTTTGATTTCCATTAAAAAATAATTGTTATAACTGTGACATCTATGAAATAGCTGCAATAAATATTGCATTTAACCCTCAAAAATCTAACAACTTTTATTCGAAACATTTATTTATAAAAATAAAATCGGAGATACTTGGCCGTATCATTTAAAATGAGACACTCGGTATAAAACGAAAAATTCAAAAGAACGAGAATGACAGTTGGTCATAACTGCAAGGCTTTGCATCATCGGACCGCAGCTATGTCATCCATTGCGATCGAAAATCCACTTTAAATCCTAAAATCAATAGATAGACATAGAATAGATATCAAGAGATAAAGAGAGAGAGAGAGAGAGAGAGAGAGAGAGAGAGAGAACATTCGTTACATCCAGTTTGTTCTTCGTACCAAACCCTTTTCTAACTTGGAAATCTATCGTAGTTGATTGTTGCAATATTTCGCTGAAAATGCTTCAATACATATACGCATTCATATTTATGAAAAATGTATTTAAAACATATCAAAAATATAGCATATATATCTTCTTATATATGATTTCAAAAAATGAATGACATGTTTTGTAGAATAATATAACATTTTTAATTGTCTCCAATCGAAATACAGATATAATATAAATAAATTAATATGATGAATCAACGACAAAGGAGTTTATCGATAAGAACCAATTAATTAATCGATAGATTCGTTTTAGTTATAGGAAAATCGTGCTTGCTCTTACTGATAACGAAATGATCGTTCAATCGTAAGCGAAGCTTCTTCAAGGCCTTTTCCATTTCCTCACAGGTCACGCAGTTCTTACCGGTCATAATGGCCAAGTTTTTCGCGTCTTCCAATGATTCATCAAGGATTCCCTCAACGATAGTTGACAGTACGGCTTCGGCCCTTCTCGACAAAACGTAATTTCCATTTACTGGTATATCAAAGAGAATGAAAAATAGGATTATGGTACTATACTCCGTTTAGTAACATAAATGTAAATCGAATTATTACAAATAC
>OU427001.1:1428939-1531258 GCA_911387935.1 Dolichovespula saxonica | reverse complement strand
AAAAAAAACGTAAAAACAGAAAATTTTTTTTATTTATTAAATTATTACTATTCTATAAAAAGTATTTAAGGTTATGGAATTACAACTATTTAATGCCAACTATAAAAAATACAATATAATTATGATAATAACATCTATAATAATAATTTCTAATTCACTGTCCGAGAACTCCTCAACTTGTTTGTTCATGGTCTACAATCTCATTATCACTATTCTCACTACAAAGTATTTCATTTTCTTCCAATTCACTATCTTCATTCTCGATATCAGAACATTCCATTAGAGTATTGTTTAGTTTCAGCAAAAGTTCCGAGGTTTTTATACGTTTTACCATTTTTTGGACTTATAAAATATCGTTATGTTACAAAAAATTAGATCCTCTTTCAATGACTGTGGTACACAAAATGATCACGTGAAACGGCATCGATTAGTATTTTTATGTCAGCTACGGCTATGATTCTTTATGTTTTATTGCCACATAAGTTGTGGCATAAAAGAAAATATTGTAACAATGAGCCAGTAGTTACGTTACCTATGGCATGTTTCTATCTCTATGTTTTATCGCCAGATAAGTCGTGGCATAAGAAAAAATATTATAACAAAGAGCCAGAAGATTCATCTAAATATCTAATCAACGATGTCAATTTCGGGAAACAGATTGTAAGACTTTTTTTCACTTTAAAAAATACCAGTTATACTTGTTACTATTATTATAGATGTTATTATCATAATTATATTATATTTTTATAGTTGGCATTAAATAGTTGTAATTCCATAACCTTAAATACTTTTTATAAGATAGTAATAATTTAATAAATAAAAAAAATATTCTGTTTTGACGTTTTTTTTAGACCAGTCATTTTGACTGGTTTTGGTAGAAGTAGGTAGGACAAAAAATTACTCTAATTCTGTATAAGTTATTTAAAAATAAAATTCATCGTATACAACCTTTACTTAACCCTGCAAAAGTCATTGCATCATTTCGAAAAAAAAAATGTAATAGGAAATAGGAATTTTATAATGAAATTGTAAAAACAGTCATTTTGACTGGTGCGGTAGTTCTAGTGTTAACAGGATTAAGATCATTCACGAGTCCAAATAGTTATATATATTCATTCAAACTCTCTCTACGACCGTCTAAAGATTCATTCAAGCACACATAAAAAAACAAATTACCTCCTTTCGTACATTGAAAGGAGAGTCTTTAGACAAAACTACTGAAAAGAATATTGGTGAAATATTACTATTTTCATTGAAGATAAAAATGACAGCTTACGTGAAGATTAGAACAATTGGGTTAAAAAAAGGATCCTAAGATTTAAATTAACGTGCATATTGTATTTAACGTATTGTATGCGATAAAAATATACACAATTAAGTGTATGCAATTAAATTACATACAGTAACTTTTGACAGTCAGAATTAAAAAAAAAAAATTAAATCTGAACGAATAAAAAAATGAATTGAGTCGTTTGCATAATAAGAAATGATACTGCAATAATAATTAATCTTAAATCTGTTTAGACAGATTTCTTTTTCTTTCTTGTTAGCACAGCAAGTACATTCTCCTTTCTCTGTAAGACCCTTTGGTTTGCTAGCAGGTTATTTCCGTTGCAAGCGAAAGGAGAAATTCGATGGGTTGGAATAGCCGTTGTCCTAACGATGTGATTTATCGGACTGGACAACACATTGTGTTTGCACGCGAGAAAGCTCCCAGCCACGACGTTTCCGTCGTTTTCGTCGTGCGAACGCCGTTTGACGTCCAGTCGGCTCTCGGCCGGCTCACCAAAGCGACTATCGACGTGGACCTTTCGAGCGTCGAAACGACGATAAGCGGCTTATCGGCGAATCCGTCGGCAGAGCAAACCGTTCGCTGAAAATCAACGACTACTCGCAAAAAATGTTCCCGTCGACGGAATTTCTTGATCGGATGTACCTTCGCAATGTCATGGATTTTGATGTCCAATTTGATTCTCTAAATAATCATTTCATGTGATTCTCGTTTCATATCAAAATTGATCACTTTATGAGATTAATATTTACAATTTCATTGAAATTAAATACGTTATAATATCTACTATAAGTTATAATTGAATGTAAATGTAAAATGATTTATAAAAATATAGAAAATTAGCAAAATTAATTCGTTTGATATAGAAATCCCTATATTTGATTTCAACCAAACCCAACAATTTACCTCAAAAACGTGATCTATTTTCCAACCGAAAATACGACCATATTTAGTCCACTTTTAATTTACTTCCAATCCAGTAAAAGGAAAGAGAAAAGAAATATTACAAATAACTAATAAATATATGAACTTTCATATATTATTAATATTTATGTTTCAAAGTAATAATGGATACAATTACCATACGATTCAAATTATCGGGATAATTAATAATGGATCCTAGAGAATTATTACACAACGAGATTTATTATCCATATATACAAACGTTTACATAGACTCTCGAGGAGCTTACAAATGAAACGAAAAACAAATGTGACACCAGTCGTGATCTTAAGAATCCAATAAACTGTTTTTTAACTTTTCGTATTGAGGCGATAATCGGGAAACGTGTTTCGGAAAATCGAAAATTAAAGGAATTATAATACGAGGAATCTTAAACGACGAGAAATTTATTGTCTATTTACAAACGCGATCCTTCGGGAAGTGACATTAGCTTCTTTGAACAATTATCCTAAACTCTAAAAGGAAGGACTAAAGAAGAAACAGGGTATCAGGAGAGAGACATGATAAAAGGGATAGGACAATGAACCTTAGCGATATTTATTGTCTCTATGTACAAACGTCGAGCGAACGACGTATGGTACGAGGATTAAAATAGTCAAAATGGTTCTACCATACAGACATGCGCACACAGACTGACTCACTCTCTCTCTCTCTCTCTCTCTCTCTCTCTCTCTCTCTCTCTCTCTCTTTCTCTCTCTCTTTCTCTTTCTCTCTCTCTCTCTCTCTCTCTCTCTCTCTCTCTCTTTCTTTCTTTCTTTCTTTCTATTTTTAGTCGATCATTTATATACAACTTTCTTGAACACGAAGACTCCTCGTATAGATATCATGGGTACGATGAACCGGTAACGTGCTAGGTCGAGCTGGACTAAGGCTCCTTTCGGATCCTCCTCTCTCAACGTAACTGTTCGGGTAGATCCAGGAATCCTTCGCGTGTAGAACCGACGATGGTGAGAGAAAATCAAGCTCCTCGAGGCATCCGAAGTCTTTCGTTCTATTCGCTCCACTTGCTGCATAGTTTGGCTCGAAAATGTCGGGTCGTTGCTCTAGGAGCTTATTTGGTATCAAGTCCGGATCGTCGTCGGGTAATTCTGTTGGCATGCCACTACTATGTTCTTTAAACTCATCCCTTATGTCCTTGCTAGTAGTACTTGTCATCATAGCAGCAGCCACACCGGGCATAGTACCAGTTGTTGCTAGCATTCGATTATCTTTACTTTCATATTGAATCACCTCTGTTAATGTCTTTATACCTTGCATCGGATGATTCCGACGATAGAGAGTCAAAGTTATTCCAACAATAAGGATGCAGACCGCAGTTATACCGCCGGCAAAGCAAGCCACCAATAGACTGTAATCTGTAGTTTCTTCGGACGTTCCACGACCTTGGAAGAATTAAATTAATAATAGACCAAGTTACACATCGAACAGTGTATTAAAATAAATTTACAGTAATTAACATAGAGGGATTTATAAAAAAAAATTAAAAAAATACTAAGATTTAAGGAATATTTAGTTAAGGTTGATTAGAAAGGTTCGTTAAAATTCTTTATTTTCTTCTTCTTTTTTTTCTTATTCTTCTTCGTCAAACGATTTTCTTGAATTGACTCTAAGAGAAATCGAAAAATCAAACTGGAGACTAATTTGTACCCACGCCGAGTCGCGAGGAAAGGACTCCAGCGTAATCGAGGCAAAGTCTGCGAGCTAAGATTGGCTCGTCTTCGAAAGGATCGTTCTTCTTATCGAAAGGGACGAAGGAAGAAAGGAAAAGGGTGGAGAAGAAAAGAAAGAAAGAGGGTTCTTTCGTTCGAACGCTTGCCGATCTCGGACAGACGTGTCCGGTAAGCGGAATTCGTTTTTTCTCTCTGTTATTGGATCACGAAGGAAACGCAGGTAGATTCCGGAAGCGAAGATTAAGAGGAAACAGAGAACCGGTTCGCGGAGAACGATGACCTCTTTGGAATTCAGAAAACGCTGTGGCTTGTTAGTCTCTTCTAAAGGATCCCTACGTGTTTACTTACTTCTACGTATGTATGTACCTACCTATGAAAAATATATACGTTCATTTATACATACGCGATGTCCTCCGGGTGGATTCTTTTTGAGAATACGGAAAAAGCTAGCATTTCGAATGTTAAATATATTTATTTATTTCAGATTGTTTCATTGCCCTTAATAATATTCTAATAAAAGTTTCTTCTCTGTATTCTTTCATATAAAAAATTAAAAAGTATATCAATTATTATAATCGTTGATACCGTGTTACGCCATATTGCTTACGTTAAACATATTACCACATTGACTAGTTTTATGCCTATTTAAAGAAAAGAAAAAGATCACAATTGGAAGGAAGCCACAATCCAATCGACAACGCGAAACGGACAGGAAGAGGCTCGAACGCGAGCGAATGCTCTTCAAAGAAGGGCTCGCACACACGTACCTTCTCATAAAACGAAATCGTACCGCGTAACCGACATGAATTACGTATGAGGATGGAAATTAAAGACGATAAATGTGGCCGAGAATGAGGAGAGCTACTCGGCTCGTTTATGCGATTTTAATTCAGCCCCTACGATGGATGCTACCGAAGGAGGCTCGCGTGAGAGGAAAAAAAAAAGAAAGAAAAATTCTTTCTTGCTCTGTTTTATCTCTTCAGTATTACTCTTCCTCGTAATGAGAAAGAGAAAGAAGAGAGAAGAAAGGGGAACGAGTATAATAGTAACAAAAGTAAACAAGAACGTTGAAGGATGTTCTCGATCCTGTTGCTACAAGCGACGCACAACTTGACGTCCTTCTTTTTTCTCTCTTCATCCAACAATATGCTCATTATTTCTTATTAAAATGATTCGTAAACATTTGCCATTCGCAGCAGAAGAAATTTTTAAATTATTTGACTAGCAATTGATGGCGATATTCTTTCTGATACTCTGTAATGGTTTTTATCAAAACTCGAATACTCGATTGTCAGACATGATCATATAATTAAGATATCGATGACATAAGTTATGCGATCTTCTAATTGTAACTTTATGTTAATATTAGAATTTACCGCTTGAAAGTAGATAATAATTCATACTTTGTCGATAATGTTACTCCCTGTCAACTTTTTAAGACCCCGGCGATGAATAACTATAATACATATATGTAAAAGGGCCAGCCTCTCTACAAGGGTCCAAAAATATATTTTACTTATAAATGTCATTTGTGATCTCAATTATTAAGAAATTACGGAGCGATGTCAATTCAGTATAAACGTGAAATATTAGAAATACATATTATAAAAAAAGACAAGTGATTGATATAGATCTTAAAACTAGGTATATATAAAGAATTGATTTCTTATGAAAAATTATTGTATGTCGATGCAGAAGTATTATTACCGATTGATTTTAAATAAATATTTGTCAATTATGATCGTCTTTTCTTCGAGAAAAAGCTTAACAAACATCACTTTCAAATACATCATTCAGTTCACGCTGAGGGTTCTTATATATCCAAAGTCTCTGTTCGTTTTATAATAAAAGGCATAAAACTTGTATCTTTCTTTCTATACCGTTAAAAAGGTTGAATTATTGGAAGGATCGGAAAGATTGGAAATAATTGATGGAGAAGGGTCCCAGTTTGTTTTTCTTTCTCACCTGTTGTATACATGGCAACTCCTTTGAGAGAAACAGGTTCAAGGACGACGGGATCGCTTCGACCTTTTGCATTTACGGCATAAAGATGTAGCCTATAATTGCAACCTGGTTCCAATCCTGATACCTCAAAAACCGGGCCAGTCGATCTATCCGTGTGATTCAGGTAAATAGTATTTACATGATAAACGTTATCCTCGCTGTAAACCTCCAACTCGTAATTAGTCAACGGTAGACCACCGTCGAATCCCTCGGAGCATTTGACGATCAACCAATCGGCGTCCCTCGGGTCGGTAGCTTTAAAGTCTTCGTGTCCTGTTTTACATAGACGCGTGTTTATCTATACGGACGATTCTCATGAGACAACAAAACTCTTGCAGTTTAATCACGGCAAAAACGAAATGGACTAATTTACGTTAATGAAGTGAACTCGAAAGTAATGAGATAAAAATTAGAACTCTGATTATCCAGATTAGTCGGTATCTATAAACAACCAAACGAATAACTCATTTATATAGATTATATCATTTATCATTTTTGAATGACATACGAAACGTCTTTTTCTTTAGTCGATCGATGTTATATCGTCCATCCTTTTATATGATATAAAATCCTAAAATCCGATAAAAATCCAAATGGAACTTGATAAAGTCTAGCGATATCGTTACGTTCACGCTGAATACTTTTTAAACTCTCGAAAAGACACGTTCCTCGTTCACTATCGTTCGATAGAAAGGTGTAAATCGACGTTGACAACTTTTTCTCTTTCTCTTCTTCTTTCTTGTCCTTTCATAAGATCTCGAAGATGGTAGAATAAAAAAAAAGGAAGAAATAGAGTGAATTTTGTCGTTCCCGAAAGCGCATTCGTCAAAACTATTAAAAAGTATTTATCCTTCGGAAGTAAAGAAACAAGAGGGAACATCGCGAGGTAGTCGAAGTTACGAAACCGGTAGCACCTGACCTACATTGCAAAATGCTGTGCCGTCGAAATCCGAACACTTGTTTCTCAGCACTTAGCTGCTCCCCTTCCAAGCAGAGCGGCAGCTCTTTCATCCGACAACGGCAGCGTACACAACGCTGCTGACTCTACAGAAAAAACGTCAGTGATGTGCGACCGTTTCTTTCGACGTGACGTGGCAGCAGCAGAAATACAGAGAAATAGAAAGAAGAAAAAGAGAAAAGACATTTCTCGGTCGACTGTTTGCGTTTTTCACTGGCTAAACTACCCTATCGTCTTTAACAGACGCCCTAAGAGACAAATTCCAGGAGAATTCATTCGCGATACGCGTTTTAATGCTAAACACTTTTAGAAGCATTACCTACTTTTCAAATTAACTCAAATTAGCACGGATTTTTATTAAATATTAAAAGGCTTATCAGTGAAGTTCCTTAATTCATAATTTACCTATTCAATTCATATTCATAAACCTTGTTGTAGAGGGTGAATGGAAAATTAAATAGAGGCCACGAAAGATAATATAGTTAATTAATTAACCGTGGATGTTTAACTATGCTGGTAAAAATAAGAAAGTAATAGTAATTCTTAATCGTTAGCATGTAAGAAAGAATACCGATTAATATAAACTTGGCTTAGTAGCCAACACGATAGGAAGATAGAGCAGGTCGCTTACCCATTCGATAGGAGAAGGCGCCGGTCGATTGTACGTATGTACAATTCTGCAGTGGGTATGGCTTCCCAGCTACAATGATCTGAAAAAGACAGGGCGTTTTCTGCAGCCCTATACGATTCCTCGCCCAGCAAGCTATCGTCCCATAGTCCATGTCGTTCGACGGCGTGTAATTCATTCTGGAACCGTGCCAATGGCTCGTGACGAGGCTCAACGGTTTGACCTGCGTGAATCGGTTTGCCGGCACGTTCATCAGCTCGCCGGAGTTGTTGAACGTCCATTGGAAGGTCGTAGGAGGTGGTTTCGATTGTACACCGCAAACAAGAGATATTGTCTCGTGCTTTAATGCGCCTACCACTTGTGTTGATGAGCCTTCTTTGCAAATCGGGGCATCTGAAATATTAATTAGAAATTAAATATTAAACATTTTTTCATCTTAATTAGATTGATCGAATTAACAATCATTAATAATAATCAAAATGAGATTTATTATTGTAAATATAATAAGATTATGTGTCGTTCATATCTCCCTACCCCTCTACCTACTTAGACATCTTCTCATTTCAAATA
Organism: Dolichovespula saxonica; assembly: GCA_911387935.1. Taxonomy (NCBI): domain Eukaryota; kingdom Metazoa; phylum Arthropoda; class Insecta; order Hymenoptera; family Vespidae; genus Dolichovespula; species Dolichovespula saxonica. The sequence goes on along the minus strand of OU427001.1, from coordinate 1,523,174 downwards.
TTATTATATAAAAGGCATTAAATATAAAGATATCAATTCATACATATAAAAATCCTGACGATCACTTTTCATTGTCTACATTTTTGTTAAATAATCACTTACACATTATTTCTAGAGTGACTGGTCTACTGGTAGATTTTCCTTCAAGATTGGTAGCCATACACGAATATTCGCCAGCCGAACTTCTAGTCACACTCTGCAAAACCAAAGAATTACCACCAGGAAGTATGATCCCGGCTGTCGCGTTCTGATGTAATTCCTTGCCGTCCTTGAACCAGGCCAACTTGTAAGCTTTTGGATTCGCCCGGACGTCGCACTCGAAGTAGACGTCGTCACCCTCGTTTATATCGTTCGCCCGTAAACTCGAGCCCAATTTGATCGTGACCACTGGAGCGTCTGTAAGCCGCAAACGCGATAAATCGATCCCACTGACCTCCGATGTCCCACAAATATTTTCTCCTCGCGTGAAACAATCTTATGCGCCATTCTTTTTGATTCTATACACATATAAATCATTCTTACCTATAAACATTTTTTTATTCCTTTCTTTTTCGTTCAATTAACATTTATGTCAAAGAAAAAAAAGACTATTTGTAAATGAACTCGCATTAAAGTGATGAAAAAATATAATAATATTTAATAATAATAATAATAATAATGATGATGATGATGATGATGATAATAATAATAATAATAATAATAATAATAATAATAATAATAATAATAATAATAATAATAATAGTAACAATAATAATAATAGTAATAATACTAATATAGGTTAATAGCGATATAATAATATTTCTTACTGTTGACGATATAAAAATATTCATTTAATGATTAATCTATTTTCACTTACAATGAACGAGCAGTCGCCATTTATCTTCCAAGGCACTGTCAGGTACAACAGGATTTTCGGCACGACAAGTCAAATACTTTCCTTCATCCTCGATCGTAGGAACATAACTCAGCACACTTCTCGTTATGTTCGGACTATCTGCAAACTATGAAGAACTCAGTATCTAAGCTCGTATAATACGAAACAATATTCGATATAGATAACGTCTGATATTTCGCTTAGCAATTTAATAGCAATTACACTCACATTTCTAGCCATATGCTTCACTTGATGCGTTCCTTTCCACCATGTTATAATGGCTTCGGGTCTTGAACCAGAACTCGCACATTCTATTTCGTACGTTCTTAATGCGGATATGTGATTTAGTTTGTTTGTTATATTCACTATTAATGGTTTTACTAAAATAAAAAAGAACTCGGATATATCAACTCGTCTCTCAAAATGATTTTCTAGTCTGTGAGAAACAAAAATATCAAAAGATTTCACGAAGTTGCATGAAATTAAAAATCACATGATTCTTCTAAAAAAAAAAAAATAAACAAATGAAAAAGAAAAAATACAAATAATTTTGACAATCATTCATTCTTACATTCTACAAGCTAGAAGACACTCTTAAGTGCACAATAGAGATACTGAAAAACTCACGATTAACGTCCAGTATAATCTCGGATGTTAACGGAGACATAAGTTGTGTATTGCTCGCCCTGCAAATCAGCTTAGCCCTTAAAAAATCCCTTGTAACTCGCGATACATCCAAACGATTTATAGTAACATCTCCATGCTCCAACGTGTACGTATCGTCGAGTAATTTTCCTTCAAAATACCAAGTGACCTTCGGCGGTGGCGTGCCTCCGATCACCTCGCACAATAGCGACATTTCGCTACCCTCGTTAAAGGGTTGTAATATCTTTGCCAGAACTTTACTCGAGCCCGTGTAGATCACCGGTTTCTTTGGTGGCACTATTTTCGGTAAAAAAAGGTCGACGATTAATCGTCAAGTCAGGTTAACAAAAATATTTTTTCATGAAACTAGCAGATTAACGAAGAATTACAGTATCGTTTTATGTAAACGCTTTTAAAATCACACGGGTAAATAATCAAAATATAAATACAATATAAATCGATTAAATTAAAGAGAGAGTATTGAAATTAGAAACTAAAGTTTAACCAACAATAAGAAATCTTCAAACAACTATTTCGATTCATAATCAACATTGGTTGGTTCAACATTTTAATAAAACTAGAAAGGAAAGTTAGCCATCTCTTTGACTGATCCAATCGAGAAAATGAAAATGCGGCTAGCCGCAGATGAGGTCAACACCTGTTGAACGGTTACTGCGTTCGATTAATTAAATCGAAATCGTGTTGCCCTTCGCCAACCGAAAGCTAGTCAAACTCGTTACGCGATGACCCGTCTTCGTTCTCTTTTACGCTTCATTAATGAGATCCATTCGACTTAGCAACTTTCCTTCTTCCAGTTAAATAGACTACTTCTTCTAAACTTTCCTACGCCTCTACGAAATATTTGAAATTTCGCGGGCTTTTCGAATTCTTGGGTTAATGAGTTTGTAATTTTCACAAAGAATAACAAAACACTTGACCTACATTGTATGAAAAAGAAAATTGGAAGAGAAGTGGAAAGGAAGTGATAAGGACAGGACGATTAAGCTCACCTATAACGGTGAGGTTGATCTTCTGATTCTTCGTTGGACTATCCTTAAAGTCCACTCTACATGTATATACCCCTCCATCGGTCGATTGCAAAGGATCGATCTCGAGTTCAGCTGGCACCACGTTTGTCCTCATAGTCGCTCTTTCCCCAAATACATATGGATCCGACCAAAGCTTTGCTTGACCTACGGCTCTACCGCGGGCATCCACACTGTATATTGGCTCGCCTTCCTTACCGTCTTTGTACCAAAAGACCATGATAACCATCTCGACTTTCGTCGGTGGCTCGATATCGCAAGGTATTTGCGCTTTGAAACCGGCCACCGCCGTTATGTCTAATACGGGAACTGGAAAATCGAATGGCTCGTAACTTTTCTCATTCCTTTAAGTCGTCCCCGAAGGATTTAATATTTCTTGATATCGAAAAACGTCTTCAATTTACTCTTTCGCCTTTATTCTTTAATTACGTCTTTTCGTAGACTAGGTCAAAACTGTCATTTTGACATTCGAAGTAACAAACTTTAATCGAAATGTCGTCATGTATTCGTTATCTCTTGTTAAGATGTCATATTATTAATTAACATTTTTTATTGTCCAAAGAAAATAGTGAAATGTAATTTGTACACGTAAAACATCTTGTTGATATTTATTTTAAATGAGTATTAACATCAGCAAACAAAGTAAACGACAAAGACATTAAAGTTTTTACTTGCTATTTAATTTGACTATTTCTTTTGAGCTAGGGAAACGATCAAATTCGTAAGGAAGTAAGGAATCACGTGGTAAAGGCTGTTCGAGTAATTTTGAAAAACAAGACACGTAGCTGAGTTACTTCGTTAGAGCCAGACGAAAACGAAGACACGGAGCCGATATCTCTTTGGTCGTTCGCGTAGCGTTCACAAAGACATGGTAGATTTTCTTGCCGGAACCGCAAATTTCGAAATTTAGTCAATTCCTCTAATGCGAGTCGTACGACTTAACTGCAAATTGTTGGGACTCCGGTCAACTTATCTGTATTCAGTGTATCTGCTGCTTTGTATGTTAAAGAAACGTGTTCTATTAATAAAAAAAAATAAAAAAAAAAAAGGCGAAGGAAAAAATTTTACAAAATATCGTCTCTTATCAGAAACAAACGATGTAAAAATTTCTCTACTTTTATTTGCATATTTACAACTACCCATCGATGAACAGTCAACGAGTTTTTTTCCCAAAATACATAAATCTGTCAAAAACTGTCGCTCGAGGAGGCAAATAAATATATTTAATGAAATTTGTTGTTTCTGAAGATTAATAGACAAGTTCAGACACCTAATCAATAAAACACTCTATAGATACATTTCATTTCAGAATCGATCGAACTTTTTATCTGCATAACACACGAAGGTTATTTCCTCTCGCTACGGCTAGCTATCATCCATTGTTATTTTACGAGCAGCAGAACAACATTTCCCGAGCGATTCTATGGCAATGTTAATAATATCGGTATAATTCACGTTACTGAGAAGAAACACGCGTTTCGCGACAGTCGTTACGAGGCCAGTCGTTAGTGACTCGACTACGAGCTTGCGACTTTAATTTCCCTTCTCCTTAACTCCCATCCATTTCTATCGTTCTTATGTCCTTCCCCGTCATTTTAAAGACCCTGAAATACATTTTCACGCGACCTAAACTGTGAATACGTCAACCGAGAATATTATCTTCTCGGTTTTATTAATCTTATTTTAACAATAATTAAGTTTGTTCATATAATAAGAGAAACGTATCAATTTGTTATTAATATTTTTAACAATATAACACTCAGCTCCAATTTCTTTCATATCCTGTATTAAATGTGATTATTAGTACCTACATCTTATTGCTTGTTTCTAAAGGAATAATAATAATAAACAAAGGATAACCCATCAAATCATGCCTAGTTTATATTATAATGAACTATTTAAAATAGCAAATATAATAATAACAGATTTGTTAACATTGTCTGTAATTTAGATCTATGATCGCTTTGTACTTGCTTACACACATACCAGGCGTGAGCGCACACACACAGACACTATCTTCGCTGGTGTATCTATATGCATATAATCATCGTTCATGTCGACAGATATAATCGCTTGTTAGCATTTCAAGTGTACTGTATATTAGGCGAATCCATAATCCGAATTCACGTATGACGCTCGTTACAACTAATTCTATAAGAATTAAAATATAATACATAATAACGTGTGGATAAGCGTCCCTTTATCATAAGTTTTATTCCCTCTAGACGATCTAAAATAACTAACCGACGTGTTTGCGAGATCATTTGCAAATAAGAAACATGACAGTACGAGTCCAACCAGGAAGCAAATGGATCAATTAAGCTATTATCAAAATCAACGATGGAAACAACAATAACGAAATTATATAAAAAACAATTACGGTTAAACCGTGTAATTATGTAAGGAATTTAAAAGGAAAAAAAAAGAAAAAACAAACAAATATTAATTTAAAGAAATAAGTGAAACGTTAAACGAAAGACCGCTTCAGTCTTTTTATCGATCGTTACGTCAGCAGAGAAAGAAACAGTTATGAACAAGGTGGATGAAAAGGAAATAAAAGAAAGTAAAAAGAACCTCCGATGATAAATGTGAAGAGTTAAAGAACCTCGTAGCTTAAAGCTCGCACGATCTATATTAAATTAATTCTATGTTGAATCATCGTAAGGAGAACGTTAACGAGAGTCGAACGAATTCCTGCCAATTATCCATCCATAAATTATCATAGTTGACATGCAAGGAGTATAGTCATTAATGATCAGACATTACAAGCAAGAAAATGTTCTACGAATAGCGGTTGAACGATCAAACGAGCACGAAAAAAAACATATACGAGTACCATTAACTTTATCTTGCGAATAGTTAAACAGGAAAGACAGTTATTTCCGTGAATAACATTGTTATCGTGATAGTTTAGACAAGACTATAAATTGTCCACCTGTATGAAGGACGTTATAAAAAAAATTAATTGGTTCCATAGTAAAATACTTGTACGCTTTCATTCTTACGTTTTTCTTTTACATTTCAATATAACGGGACATCTTTTAGAATCACATTATATATTTAAAGAAAAATGTTCCAATGATCTTTGAAACTAATTTATATTACATTATTTAACGAGCTCGGCAGTCTAATAATCCCATCAGCTTTCCGCAAACCTAACGTTTACCTACACCTTCATTTATGTATGTTGATTACTCTTTCATAGGAATCTACGTGCTATCAGTGTTGACGATTTAAAAATCATCGGAAATGGATACGCAAACTTAGAAGAAATTTTTTTTCTACTGTTTTCTGGATTTAAATATTTTCTATTTGGACCATCAGCTCAAAAGATTAATGTTTCGAGTGAATCTCTTTAACTTCTTTTATAAGATATCTAGTACTTTTGCTTACAGAACTCTCCTTCGTTTCATCCTCTCTACTTCTCTTTTTGATTTTTCCTTTTCCTTTCTTTTTAATTTCTTCCTAAAACATATATAGAATTCTTGTATTTGACATATTTTCCTTTTATTGTTTTTATTTTTTAATATTCTATATAGAATTTTTAATCCCCATTTTCAAATATCTCTTTAAATCCCGTTTGATCTTTCTGTAAACTTTGAAATAAAAGAAAAAATTGTAATAATTGCAAAAGAGAATGACTTTCTGATGAATTAAATGTACACGTGGTCACGTTATTGCACCGAATTTCCCGGTTAATACTTCATCCGTCGTATCTTGAGTTTCTTTTCAATGTACCTTAAAATTGAATTTTATAATGCATTAAGTAGAGTATTACATTTCTCTTGTTAGAGAAGTTTCTCGTAACTGCTTTTTCTACAAATTACACGACAACATTTCTCCTTCGCATCCTTCTAATAAATATACGTTTCTTTTGTAAAAGGTATCTTACGTGTTTCAAAAAAAGTATAAATCACTTAGAAGAAATCGAAAGTAAAAATAACATGAGTACTAATATAATTATAAATTTATGAAGTATATATCAGCTATCCCATAATTTTGGAATTAATTGCAATTGAAAATTATTTCTATGAACAAACACACGATTTTATCCATTATATTTTACTTTATCTTTCATCGTTTAAAATATATCCTTTTCACGTATAAATGAAATAAAATTAATTGTTCTTTAATAAAAATATAAATAGAATAACTCTTAAAATATATACAATTCAATGATAAAATGAATAAATGTTATAAAAAATATTTAAAAAAATTCCTTTGGACCATTAGTAAAATATTTAAAAGAGACAACAATTATATTTTTTACTCTGACATTGACAAACTATCGAAGATAGATACGAAATTACGATACCAAACTATAAAAAGTTCTAGCTGATCGTACCAAACGACTAAGTTATATAATATATATACACTCTCCCATGTAAACGTCCGAATATTATCTTTGAACATATCTAGTATCGTGAAGTGTTACTTCAACTAGTATCTAGTATCGTGAAGTGCTACAGCAACTGTATAGTGTATACATTGGAAACAAACCGAAGCACCGACAGTTAGGTAAATAGATGGGAAGATAGAACGTAGAGCCGAATACATTTGAAGCTTAGATCGAGACATTAGATGCGTCGTTCCTAGAAACATATATACATACGCATACGAACACGTTTATGTACATATACATGAAATAATTTCCTGTCTCCTAATTACATAATTAATCTCGAATCGATATCTTCGATAATCCATTAACATCCACAACTCTCCATTCTCTGTTCCTTCTAGGAACATCGAATATTAGGAACACAGAACACCTTATAAATATATAGGAATATCGAAGATTATTCAATTGAGACAAAGATAAGATTTCTATAAACATTCCCGGAATAGAAATAAAATGTTTTATTATTAAAATATTATTAATATTTCATCATTAAATAGAACAATAAATAATTTTTATATCCAGAAAAATTCCTATAAATCTGCATATAGAATATTATATAGATATATCTATAAATTATATCTTTCCATATGAATTATCTTGAATCATCTCGTCCCTTGCAACGTCAAAATAGTTCAGGCTGGCCTCGACTATCTTCATTGAGAATGTTAGTTTAAAAAAGCGTTATCCGTGCACAGAATCACGTAGGTTGTTTGAAGCGTATATTCGCTCCGATGGAAGCAACTGGAAAGCGATTTGCCGATCCATCGAACCGAGAATTATGTCAATATTCTATTTCTTATATATATACTATGTTTAATGTTATCGATAGAAGAGTAAATATTTATTATCTATAGAATCATCTACCAAAATATCGACAATTACCTCAGGACAAATTTGCATGTATTTGCTTAATATTATATCCAAGATGCTTAGTATTCCAAACGTAAAAGACGTTTGCATATTCTTACTAGAATTTACTTCAAGGAGAACTGAGGAATGACTCATATAATTTACACAGGCAGATAAGACGATACACGATTATAACAAAAGTATTCTTCTGAAAATTAAAAATCAACAAGGGTCCAATTATTCTCGAAAAATTTCAAGTAAAAATATCTCTAAATGAATAGTATATATGTTATAGGTCAAATGATGAATAGATCATTATTTATAATGTCTGGCTACTATGAATAATAATTAAAAATGACCGTGCAGCCTAATAAATATTAATTAGATTCTTGTATCGACCAGACATTATGGGCGAAACTAGATTCCCTTTGGGCAATTTGATCTAAAAAAAAATAAAAAATAATGTATATATTTTTTCATCAAGTATTATTAATTTTTGTGAGTTATTTCAATGTATTTTAAGAATAATATTTTCATATTATACTGGTCACATTAATAAAATAATACATTTTTAAACAACATGTTTCTAATATGAATAATCCTTTTTATTTGTTATTATCCATAATGCTTGTATTAATCACCACAATTAATCCATAACGCACTGTAATAAATTTCAGTGTTAGAGTTATATCTTTTTAAATAGTTTGCTGTAATAAATTTTTTACATTAACCAATTTTACTTCTTATCAATTTTTTAACGAATTTTATAAAGTTCTAAGGATCACTTTAGAAAACTAAGTAAGCTGTATGGAAAGTATATACCACGTTTTCTCCTCGTTCCCCAATGTTCTTAGCATTATATCGACTCAAGTTGAGATTCTTCTTTCGTTTCTTTCTGAATATGATATTGAAAAGTTCCTTATAAGAAAATACTAGAAAATTCCTTACAAATGAAAATTAAAAAAAAATTATGTCCAACAAGATTAGCTATAGTACTTGCAACATGAATTTGCAATTCGATGCTAAATGCAATGCGCACCCATGACGCAAATCGGATCGCAGTCGGATTATTCCGACTCCTCTCTTCTCCTCTCCATCCCAAACCCCTACAGCTTCTAATACTGCCAAAAAAGAATCATTATTATCACTTTGCTCGATGATAGCAGTATTCATATTGATTCATGATAAATTATGACAAACAACGTGAAATTTATTACTCTGCCCAATTTTATTTGTCATTATTCATAATGACTGGACATTATAAATAATACCCGTATTAATCACTCAGATCATAACATACATATATATACATTATATATAATAAACTAAAATGACAAATAAACTATGATTTTATTCCTTTAGGAAACAAAAGAATGTGTATATGCGTGTGCGCGCGCACGTGCGTGCGTGCGTGTGTATTAAATAAAGGCATATTCAATTAATTGAATCACCTTAATATACTCATCCTTCATCTTTCGATTTACGGGGATTTCGTTATCGTAGAAGAACGCTATTCGTTCCAAAAAAATATTTCATTTAGTAAAGTGTGAATAAAAAAGTGGATTATTCTTTTCAGATCGGCTGTTAATTGCGACAAAGGAACGACCTCGTTTCTTGAAGACAATAGAACGTGTTTCCAGAAGACAAATTCGAATGATCGGACGTAAATATATAAGAGTGGAATTAAACGAATCTCAAGATTCGTGAATTGACATTAGTGATGCTCATAAAGGCGAAACTTCTAAACAGAAAAGAGAAAAAGAAAACACGATAGATTTTCAAATGGACAAAGTCGAAAGTCTTGTGAGTTTTCTTCATTGAGATAATTGATTCGAGGATCTTAAAGATTTTCCTCGATTCAAATAATCGCTTCGATAAAATGATGCAAGCGATGCCAGTAACGATGCAAACGCGATGGCACGGACGTCAAGCTTCAATTCCACGAAACTGTACAACTGATGAATAAGAAAGAAAATAACAAACATATAAAGGTTGCGATGTTAGGAGATGGTAAATGCTTGGCCGATCGATCGACCGAATGAATCCAACTTCTTCGAGGATAAAACGAAAGAAAAGAAAGTCCGACTATCTAGAGCTCTTTTTCTCTTTCATTCGCTTCTTTCCTTCCTTTCTCTTTCTTTTTTTTCTTTCATTTGCTTTTTTCCTTGCTCTCTCTTTCTCTTTTTCTCTCTTTCTCTTTCTTTCTCTTTTTCTCTCTTTCTCTCGTTCTCTCGTTCTCTCTCTCTCTCTCTCTCTCTCTCTCTCTCTTTCCCTCCCTCCCTTTTTCGTCTTTCCGTTTTATCAGTTTCTTTCGATTCTCAATATAACGTCTTTCTCTTTTCTTCTCTCAGCTCCATATCCATGGTATGAGACAATCGCGAATCCGTGAACAATCGCACGGATCAATCAGTTTACTACTGAACCGTAGTATTTTCTTATCCCTTCTCTCTCTCTCTCTCTCTCTCTCTCTCTCTTTCTATCTCTCTCTACTTTTCTATTTTTCCCCTTCTTAACATTCCTATTACTCTATATACTTATGTTATTTCAACTTTACTTATATATGTATGTACATACTTTCAGCATCCTGTCCAAATCAGATATCTCCATTTGAAAGAAGAAAAGAAAGATCCTTCTTTGTTAAGAGGAGGTAAAATGTCTTTTCTAAAAGAGCTCCGGTAGATCCAGGGTCACGACCTATGCCCTACCAGAAATCTCCTTCTTCCTATCAGACGTAGAAAGGAGGATCACACACCTCAGCTATATATGATTTCAAACTGGATCCTAGCGAGGGATCGAGGGATAGAGATAATGCAAGATATCGTGAGCGATATACAGGAAGCTAAGGGAAAAAGGGCGAGTTTTGAGTTTCTTTCGAATGACTTATGATAATTAACGGCCAGTAGTGTCGTTTCGATAAGAATCGGAGGAACGTCTTTTCCGTTCGATGACCCTTTTATGATTTTTTTTTTTTATCGAATATAAATTTTCGTTAATATAGATGCCGTAATATATGATCTAACAAAAATTAAAAAATAAATATATAATATTGTTATAAAGAAATAAATTAAAGTACAAAAAATGACACTAGAAATATTAAAAAAAAATTTTAATCATCTTCAAATAATATCGATATTATTGCAAGGCTTAATTACTTAATTCATTTAAGCTATATTTACAATTCAAAAGCTATGCTTTTATCTTAAACTTATTTATCATGTTGTATCGCGATCTTACTTTTTTATATTTTTTGCATTGAATAAAAATATCCTATACACACACGTGCGCGCACACACACACACACACATACACCAACGCTCAAAGCAGCATTAACTCACATTTAAACTATCACGGCTGCAGGTACGTTTAAATAAAACAACCACTTTTCGTAAATTTGTTATCTAAAATCGATGTGCAAATAACGTTGATAGCAAAGAGATATTTAACGAAGCTGAAATGTTACGTTAATTAATCTGAGAAAAAAGACTAATGATCTTACAACACAATAAATCTTTTATTTTATATGCAAATCTCCCTTTATCTTCTTCAGTGTTTATATGAATTATGATATGGCAACGAATACTTTACTATTGCATCGAGTCACAAATGATTCCTTAAATTTGCAATTACATAATAAAAATTAAATAAAATAATAACGATACTTTTCAACTAATAATTTCTATAATTTTTTGCATATTACACGATATTTCTCTTCGAATCCTTTTATTTGTAGAAACTTGATGTTCACAGAAAACACGTCTGACTAATTAGAGGTTCACCATAAAAGAGTAGAAATAAATTAGAACGCGCGAGACAGTGAAAGAATTAGATTCCGAGAGATCTCGGAAGGTAAAACTGGTCAACAAGAGAAAAGGAAAAACGCAAAGTAAAAAAAGAAGAACGAGAAAGGAACGAAGTCCTAGCCAATGGCCGCCAAGCCGTTGATCTGTTGACCGTGTTTATGAAGTATATTCGACATGAAAAGATAACAACTTAGTGTTATAACAGATATACTCATTCGTGTCATACGAAAAAAAAATTGCCTCTTACTTTTTAAATAAATATCCTAGTAGAAATTGAAAAATATTAGTGAATTGAGACTTTTCATAATATTTTAAAGCAACAACAAAAGAAATAGAAATCCATTAGACAGTCAGCAGTTATTGTCGTAAAATTTGGCGACTTAATATCCAGACCTAATTCCTGTAACACAGCATTTGTCAACCCATTTGCCTGCCTTGTACGGACCAAAATTTTCTAAAATATTTTAAATTTAAGAATAATTTTTAGTTTCCACTAAAATTTTACTGAGATAGCAAAATGTAATTTCTTTTCTCGCATAACGAGTATATTCGAAATTGCACAAACAAATTATCGTTTTATCGTGACAAATATACTCATCAAATACAATCAACAAGTCAAGTTTTATCGATAATAATAATGAATTTAATCAATAAAATTGTTAATTTCAAAAAAAACCAACTATTATTTCTTTACAATTTAATTCAATTTTACAACAGCTGCATATACTCAGTGTTTGACGAATATATTCGTCATTTCCTAATTTTTGCTATATAACGTAGATACACATTTTTTAAATAGACCTACACAGTTAACAGGTTAATACGCAGCCACGGCTTTCGAAGTGGTCCATTAGTCACAGCTCGCCGGAGTTCCTAGCTAAATTTTCGACTACTATGCTTTTCGTGGAACGGTCTCTAGCGAAAAGTTTGACCAGCCACGACCAACCTGTACTAGTCTTTCCACAGAGAAAGAGTGAACAAGAGAGAGAGAGAGAAAGAGAGAGAGAGAGGAAGTCGTTCGTTAGTCCCAACACGGACTTTGAAATACCGTGCTCTCGTGTTTTCTCTCATACCACATATCGCCCGGCTGCTTCCAACTTATTTTGGCGAGAAAGAAGGAGAGAAATAGAACAAGTCATTGCTCATGCACCAATGTAAAAATAATCCTTACATATTCTCGATTCTTTGAGTTCATTTTTTATTTTCCATCGGATCACCATATTTAGACTTCTGCAAAACCATTTGTCAATTTTTCTTTCAATGAGTTACGAAACTATATTTCCGAAAGACTGTTATCACAAACAAACTCTAATATATAATTTGGAGGAATCATTTTGAAGCACAACATTATCAAATAGTAAATATCATATGAATTTCTTTATTCTTAAATATAACACTTCTGACTTCTGCAAAACCATTTGTCAATTTTTCTTTCAATGAGTTACAAAACTATATTTCCGAAAGACTGTTATCACAAACAAACTCTAATATATAATTTGGAGGAATCATTTTGAAGCACAACATTATCAAATAGTAAATATCATATGAATTTCTTTATTCTTAAATATAACACTTAAGCATCGATAATTACTATTATTGATACATTCTTTTTAATTGATATCATAGCTAATAAATAAATCAAAAAGTATGCGATAATGGCGATGCAGAGATTAACGATAAATAATTTTGTTGTAAAATCTTATAGTCAATATTATGATATAATAAAAGCATATGAAATACGCGTGAACGTTGAAAACGTGCCGACAAGTAGTCCGTGATCCAAAAGAAATAGTCGAAAAAGAAAGAGAATATTCGTTCTCCGGTACTAGAAAAGCAGATAGAGAAAATCTACGTGAAGCACGTGCGACGAGGGAAATCGGATCGAATAGTTTCCATGCGAATCGAAAGCTTCGGTCGTGCTCTGGCAGGTACTGCTAAAGGGGATGATGCTCGACGTTACTTTATAAATGGAAAATGTTACGACATTGCATCAAGAGTAGATACGCCTACGAACGCGTGAAACAGAAGTGCGATGAGCTGGAAACGAGAAGATGGAGAGACGATGTCGTACTTTTATCAAATACGAATTTTTCTTTTTCGTCTTTTTCTATTTGTCTGTCGATTTATCTTTATCTCTCTCTTCTCTTTCCCTCTCCCTCTCCCTCTTTTTGTCTTATTTTCTATGTCCATCTCGATTAAAAAGTAATTAATATCAGCAAATCGTCTTCAATCAAATGGATAACGACGTTGGTTCTTTCCGCCATCGTTACGAAAACACCGTACGTTTAAATGAAGAATGGCCTTTTTTATGTTAGCTCGACTCGTTTTACAAACTGGGTTGAGGGTTGAGAGTTGAGAGGGTGGACTGTAACGTAACGTTCCACACATACATAGAATGGAAAATGTTCTGGTATCGTGAGTATACAGGTAAACCACCAACGTATATCAGGGAAAAAAAATAGAGAAAGAAAAAGAGAAAAAGAGAAAGAGGGAAAGAGAGAGAAAGACGACATCGTATGCCCGGAAGCTCGAGCTACGCGAAGTTTCCGGTTATCTCGAATCACCGATCGTTACCGCGTATCTCGCATTGGACGTTGAAACCCATTTTTTCTCCTCTTTCTCTCTTTCCCTTTCTCTCTCTCTCTCTCTCTCTCTCTCTCTCTCTCTTTTTCTCTTTCTTTTTCTTTCTCTCTTTCTCTTATTAGTAAAGCCCACGGCTATATAGACAAGAATGATATCCCAAGAGATCGTCTTTCCTTTTCTCTCTTATAGAACGTCGTGTGGCTCGTCCATCTTGACTCTCTTTCTCTGTCTCTCTCTTCTTTTCGCTTTTCTTCACTCTCTCTCTCTCTCTTTCTCTCTCTCTCTCTCTTCTTTTCGCTTTTCTTCACTCTCTCTCTCTCTCTCTCTTTCTCTCTCTATCTATCTCTCTCTCTCTCTCTCTCCGTTCCTCTTCTTTTATCTCCCTCTCTCTTCACAAACTCGCATGCTCTCACGATTATACTTGTATTTCATTTCAAAGGGAGACGATCGTAACATGGCGCATTTAATACTTTATAAACTACGAAACGTCACATCTAATCCCAATGCGTGAGCCAACGCGAGATAAAATCGATCGTTAGTATAGTAATATAGCGACATTTGATATAAGAATATCCTCAGGGAATCTTTGCTTATAAGCTATTTTGAAACGAACCAGTCGTGTTTATATAAACTTTTATTTATTAATTATCATTTATAAATTGATTTAATGAATTAAGTATTTATGAAAATGGGATATTGTGATACGAAATTTATAATATTGCGGATATATTAATAAAATTAAATGCTTTGATAAACTATCTTCTCTCTCTCTCTCTCTCTCTTTCTCTCTCTCTCTCTCTCTATCTCTCTCTCTCTCTCTCTCTCTCTCTCTCTCTCTCTCTCTCTCTCTCTCTCTCTCTCTCACTTTTATTCGAACATCATCGATATCTTTCCAAGCAAAAGTCTATTTATATCGTCGACACCCCAATGAGAAAATTCGGCTACTCGACTCGGCTTTAACGTCTTTCACGCTCGAGATTCGCGTGCCTATTAACGATAACTCTCTTCATTTTTCTCTTCTCGGCTGAATTTAGGACTCCACGGCAACGACCGACCTATTGCGTGCGAAATACGAGCTCGTAATTACGATTCCCGTATAACTGTCAAGAAGTTTCGCGTTCTTCTCACGATTCATACAATACGAGAACATTTTCGAGATAAGCTAAACTAGATTTCTTATCCCTAATTTACTAGCATTGAGAAAGTTGAAAGAAAAAAAAAGGAAAAGAAAAGAACGAAAGAAAAAGGAGAAAAGAAAAAACTTGAAGTACTGTTTGATTTTTAATTTATGAACCGTTACTGGCAATTATTCAACGTGTACATCATATATCTATTGTGAATCCGTAGAGACACTGGTCGATTACCGGGCCCGAGGTGGAGCCGTTATGTCAATTTGCATAATGCATCGATTAAATAAACGGGTTGCGGTCCTGTCCGATGTCGTCGAGTACGCGCTCGAGTCGTGGCTGCCGTGCACGCGGACGTACCACAAAACAATTATTGACAGCCGAATTCTCCATGCCATTCGCGTTTTAGGCCGTGTCAAAATTAATAAGCTCCATGTCTTCTTTCCCCTTAATGTTGATAACGCATGTATAGAATTTAGAACATCCTGTATATTACGTTAGATCATTATTATGAGCATAATTGATTCGATGATTCTCGAGCACGTACACATTAGTTATCTTGATACTCAAAATTCATATTACTTTATATATTTGTTTTTTCTTGTAATATTTGTTAATTAGTTTTATTCATTTATTACTACATATCATTCATGTTTCTTTTTTATAATTTCGACAAATAAATTCTTTAGCTAAGTATTCAAATAATGTATACGGAATTTCTCGAAATCCCCAACAAATCCACAAAGAAAGAAATCACAAGTTTTAATGTTGGGAGATGTATCCTAGTGGACCAATGAATTGCATCTCCAAGACCAATTCACCTATTTGAAAATGTCTCGTTTAAAGATTTGCGAACGCTCAAGACCCGATGCAGTAATACGCCATCTTGTTGAAAAATAATCTGTGGATACAATTCTTCTAGTTATGGATAAACAGTGTTGCAATATATCCAGATAGATATTGGAAATCACTGTTGATTCAGTGAAAATCATGTATACAATACGTGGGTAACAGACATAGACGATTTAAAAACAAGAATCGCAGCTGCTATTGAATGAATGATGTGGACATGCTACAGCCTACACAGCTACATTTGAATATTGACTGAATATTTTGCGAATCATTAATGATGCACATATATCAAATGTTTGTTACTTTGATAAAAGAAATTTAGGAAAATACAAATGCTAAAAATTCTTGTATGATAATCCTATTATATGTGCCGTCATAAATATCATTCAAAGATAAAGTTTTACAGATAATTTTCGGGCACCCCATATATATAATAACATTGCATATCATCCCTGAATGTAATTAACGTTGACTGACGTTCAGCAACGTTGTTTTTCACATCATCAACCGATTAAAATCATTAAATTAACCGACCAAATTTTAGTAAAATCCAAAAAAAAGAATGACAGAGAGAGAGAGAGGGAGAGAGAGAGAGAGAGAGAGAAAAGCTTGCTTCTATCTTATTAATTCTATACCTAATATTTTTATCGCTATATGGTAAAAATCGATAGTTTTGAAATCAATCGACATTTCATTTGTCCTTATTTCGATATCATTTAAATAAAATAATTTTAAAAGTGTTTCAACGAATGCATAAGCGTATATTATCCATAAAAATGAAGAAACACGTTCCAATGAATATAATTTCAACGAATATGCATCTAAACGTTCATGTTATAATTCTACAATTCTCTGTATTAATTTAACGATAATATTACAAAATGTTAATTTTTGTAACGAGTTATATCGAAGCAGTCGTTCGAGTCAGTCGTATGTTTACAATTGTAAAGCAAGTGTCTATATCAGTGTCTTAGCAATGGACTAAAAGTATCTAAACAGTGTCTAAGCAGCTAAAGGCTATCGCCTGTAGTCCTCTCTCGATAGGCCATGGTTGATCTTAAAAGATCGACTAAAAATGTATAGCTACAAAAACTAGTATACCTCTCTACTTGACAAAGAAAGGCGACCATTATATTATCAATAATTGTTTGCATAAAAAAAGAATTATTTCTGCATCCATATATTATATACCAATAGCAGTAGACATGGGTGCAAAGGCGACCGATAATCCTGTCGATATTAATATTTTGTGTCATTCAAAAGCGGAATAACATATTCCCAGTCGTGTAAACTTCTCATCTAATGTAAATACCAATGAATGGCTAACGGATATTCCTTTATCAAATTCGTACGAGATCCTTTTTGTAAACCTCAGAGGTCGCACAAGATAAACAACTGACATCGTCGCTGATATTCATTGAAGGTCAAATAATAGAAGAAATTTATCTATAAAGTCGCTTTCGGTGAATGTACCACTAAACAGCAACGTAATAATCAAGCCAAAATTCATATTAGTATAACGTTAAATTATAAGAATGTTATCAAAGTTCTAAAGGAAA
Source organism: Dolichovespula saxonica (assembly GCA_911387935.1). NCBI lineage: Eukaryota > Metazoa > Arthropoda > Insecta > Hymenoptera > Vespidae > Dolichovespula > Dolichovespula saxonica. The sequence goes on along the minus strand of OU427001.1, from coordinate 1,505,440 downwards.
AAAACGTCAATTACCATGCATATCAATTTAAAAAAGATAAAAACTATAAAGTAGTTCTTAAAAGTATTCATTCAAAAATTAACATGAATGACAATTAAAACTCAATTAGTACAATTAGTCCAATACGATACAGAAAAATCTTTACCACATTTTATGATCGAACTCGAACCATAAAGAAATAACAAAGAAATCTACAATTTACCTACTAAACACGATTGTTTCTCTTCAATCACCCGTATCAAAAAATATATTTCTCAATGCACTAAATGTCAGTCTTTCGGCTAAATCAAAAATTAATGTAATGGAACATCGGTTTACGTCGAGTATGCCGAATATCATGTTATCTCTATTTGTCCAACAAAAGGTTACAGTGATAATATTAAATGTTTTAACTGTCAAGGTAATCACCCTGCTAGTTACAAGAGTTGTAATATTAGAAAGCAATTGCGGCAGAAACTATTTCCTCCACTTTGACGCAAGTCACTCCATACTCAGCCAAATACAGATCCTTTCATTAAAAAGGTTATCGGTCAATTTGATGACCAAGTTATTACAAAATCATATGGACGTGCTATTAGCGGTAATACTCATGCAAGAATAAATTCACGGCCGGTTAATAATTTCACCAATCACGCTGGAACTAACACTATCTCGGATACCTGTAAAATTAAAACATTATTCGTTCTATCTGTTGAAAATCCAAAAATTTTTATAAACATTCATAACGAGCAAATGAGTTTACCGAAACAGCACAATGCAAAACTTCCTTAAAAAACTCATGTTGAATAAAAATCACAATGGATCATAAATTAATTCTCGCAATCTGGAACACCAATTAAAGTCGGCCTAGCTAAAGATGTATTATACATGAAATTAAAGTTTTTCTCATCATGAACGATATATTTTATCGGCTCAAATACTATCACAGTAGTTTATAATCCATTGAAATTTAAAATAAGTAAAGAACAATAGATTAATTTTTTTTCTTTTTTCGATCCTTCATTTTTAATAAGCGATTTTAATGCGAAGAATTTTTTCGATTTTAATGCGAGAAATTATTAAAAGTTACAAATCCTAGAGGCAGGTGCCTTGTATAGACGATACACTAACTTACCCTCGACGTTATCTCGACAGGCGAGCTTACTTACAACTGATTCCAAGCTAGCAAAAAGATGCCAGACCTTTATGACTTTGCTTTTTTATAGGCATAAATAACAATAAACATTCGATCGGTAAATCTTGCCTGGATCTAAGCTTCAATCACTTTCCTGTTATAATAGAACATAAACAAAGAATAATACTCATGTACGACGCATTCTCAATTTACAATAATAGCACCGATTGGGATTTATTAAATAATGAAATAGCATATTGCTGAATCGCAGTATATCCTTAAAGACTCTTAATCAAATAGAAACTTCTTTTTTATGAAATTATTTAAAAGGGTATCTCAGAAGTTACTTCATCAGATACTCTAAACAATCCTATAGATCCATACTCTAGTTATATAATACAAAAAATAAATAAATACAAAAAATCTCAAAAACAACTAGCAAAAACAAAAATCTCCATAAAACAAAAAGCTACTTAACGTAACGAGCAGAGGACATACAAGAAACACTGCAAGAATTTAATCAGAATTTCTACAATTTAATCTCTAATTTGTCTCCGCCGACCAATGCTAGTTATTCATTTTGAAAGACGATAAAAAGAGTGAAACGTCCAATAGCTTCTAGACCAGCGATTAGGAAAGTAGATGATGAGTGAGCCAAATTCGGCGACGGAAAAACAACTATATTTGCGAAACCAAATTTTTAAAGTTTTATTTAAAATTATAAGTTAATTTAAAGTTTTTCATCCTTATTAAGCAAAAAATTCTTCAAACTCAATAGATGGAATACATGACTTTATCGAAGCAATAATGTAAGTAAAGAACATAGAAATTCTCAGAGCTACGCTTAAAGATATAAAAGGAATCGTATCGAACTTACAACTAAAGAGAACACCAGACATTGACACCTTATCATTGGAAAAATTATAAAAGAATTTTTAAAGCTATGAGGCTGATTACAATCATCTTCGATGTAGTACTGCGATTAAAAAATTTCCGAATTAATGATAGATAACGCAAATAAGAATATTATGAAAAAGATTTGCCCTAATCTCACTCATATAGGCCAATTACACTGTTACCAATCATTTTAAAAATAAAATTAGGGAAGAATAATTCTCAGCAGATTGATGTCAATTATTTCGTCAAAAAAGTTCATACCCGACTATCAATTTTAATTTTGTAATGAACATTCTACGATCCAACAAGTGCATAAAATTGTCAATGCATCATTATTTGCTTTGAGAAAAAAGTTATACTGTTCAGCCTTATTCCTAGATATTCAGAAAGCTTTTAACAAAGTCTTGCACTTTAAAACAGCAAACAATTTTCCAGCTCCATACTACTATCTCATTAAATCTTACCTGTAAAACAGAAAATTTATAGTCGACGTTCAAGACAATTACTCCAATCAATATTCAATAAATTGTGGTATTCCACAAGATAGTGTCTTAGAACATATACTTTATAAGTTCTACATTGCTGATATAGCCATTTCACAGGATACTTCTTTTTCAACTTTCGCCAGTTTTTCAGTGTATTGGTGACACTGCTACTTTTATAATGCACGATGACGCTAACACTTATTCTCAGCTTCTACCCTTACTATATAAACCTGATTCTTAAAATGAAAAATAAAAGTAAACGAGGCAAACGGACATATTACGGTTACGTTAAAGAAGCAAACATCTGCTGCTGTATTTCTAAATAACAATATCATACTCCAAACTATAGTCGTAAAACACTTAGGCATGTATCTAGATAATAAAACACTACACTGAGAAAAAAATAGAGTAGATTTAAAAAAAAAAAGGAAGAACATGAGCTATCTAACAGGAAGAAACTAAAAACTGAATCCAACTAATGAACTCCAAAAGTACAAAATTATTATTAAACTTATCTGGATCTACGGAATTGAATTCTGGTATACAGCAGCCATTAACAACTTTTAAACAATGGAAGTTTTACGATCAATAATCTTGTACATGGTAATTAATGCTTCGTGGTACAGTAGAAACAAGGATCTCAGGAAAGATCTCGAGGTGGAATCCGTTAAACGTCTTGCTACGATATATAAAAGGAAACTAAAAGATCAATCAAATTGTCTAACTAACAACTTATATTCTACATTTATTCCGAGGAGACTAAGCAAGAAACATCACATTGATCTTATTAACAATGTCATTCAATGATCTACGAATAAATGTTAAATTAACTTCAAGGCATGAATTACTGAAAATATATATACAAGCTAATACTTCAAATCGTTACACCAATTTACCGAAGGTTTTTATGAACAAATTCTAAATAAATTCTAGGAAAATAAAAAAAGAAAAAAACAGAAAAAAGACTTTCGTTAAAAGAAAACTTGATCACGTAGATTCACGCAAATCGTAAGTGAACAGAAAAGAATGATACATTACTTTAACAAGCATGAATTTGCTTGTTCTTCGACATTATCCCATCCTTGAAAAAGCAGAGACAAAATATAACATAAAAAGCACAATTTTTACTTTTACCAACGATAAATGAGAGAGCTTCTGTTAATCCGAACTCGTTCTATTTTACACGTGTTTTTAGATAAACGCTCTCTCTTTCTCTCTCTCTCTCTCTCTCTCTCTCTCTCTCTCTTTCTCTGTTTGTCTCTTTCCCTTTTTTCTCTTTTGGAAATACGCACTCTCTTCTCCATTTCCTCTTTTTTTATTTCACGTCGAGAAGCAACGAGCGACGCGTAAAAACGCTGCCAAGCGACGTATCACATTGCGAAATAGTGCTCGAAAACGTTAAATCGTGACAACGACCGATAATATCTCGAGATTAAATCGTTTATCGTTACAATATTTATTGTATAGTTGTATCTTTCACTCTATAAAGAACCATTGGAGAAATTGGAATGTTAAACATAAGATTAAACATACAACTTTAAGATCTATTCATATATATATATATATATATATATATATATATATATATATATATATATACTTGTGTGCGTGCGTGTGTGTGTGCATGTGTATGGGGATGGGGTGGGTGGGTGTGTGTGTGTGGTGTGGCGTGAATTGCGAGAAGCACTATTAGCTGAGTCAATTAACACGATTTATGCGAACTCGCACGATGTCCTAGAAATGCGTTGGGATTGTTGGTTGAATTATTTCGAAACTAATCGTGTTGGAAAATCCACAAAATTGAATGTCAACGATGAAAAACGACAGTACGTTTTAATTCGTTTGGATGCCATCCTTGCAAAAATATTGTTCACTGATTTTTCTCCATATAAAGAATATCTGTCTAATAAAATTAAAAGCTTTCGATGATTATTTCTTCAAAATTGTATAACTTCGTTATCTTGAGAAACATCTTATTTAAATCTCAACATCAAATTTAAACAACGTTGAACTTAAAGTGTCGAGAATACATAAAAAGATTTAATCGATGAAAAAGTAAAGAAAAGGACAAAAGTACCGATCGAAAATTAAAATAATCATTTAAATTTGAAGTCGTTTCAAGAAAATTCAAAGTCGTCCGAAGAAAGTCGTCGACATATGGAAAATTCAATGACAACGTAAATACGTTTGTACATACAATACCTATCTATACATAGGTATATGTATTATTAATTCTCCTAAGTACGTTTCTAAGCGAACGAGGATAAAAGCCTTGTATGTAGTTTAAGGGACTTACTAGGTTCGTCGACATCGCCGAGGACAACTTCCGCTACGGCAAACCGAGCGAAAACGCTCATCATCAAAAGCATTCTCCTGAACATCCTGCGTCGCTATAACTGGATAGACGAATCTATCTCTATCTCTATCAATCCGTCCGTCTTCCGTTCTCGTTCAAATATCGGCCTCTTTAACGTTCCACGAACGTATAACTTGTCCGAAGTACCTGCTAAGTCGAGTTTCAATGAGTCAGGTCTTCCGATAATCCGAAATTCAGATCCTTCCTCTTCCTACTTCCTTATCACTTAAACTGACGCACACACGTAAAACACATAATAGACACGTACCGTTCGTAGCTTTATTCAATTTAAGATAAGTTCACGTAATCGGCGTTGATTAACTGTCGACGATCGCGATAAGATTTCTCTTTTTCATTCATGGAACGAAGACAGAAATACAACTACTATCTTTCTCTCTCTTTCGCACGATGATGTCGTCGTTCTCCCTTTTCTTCTCTTCCTCACTCGAGCGATCGTTCATTTTCACCAAGAGACGGCAGCAGCCCGTCTATTTATGCTTCGACGTATCGTCGTTGCCGCGACATTAATGGACTTACTCGATCGAACGATTCCAACCCTTATATAGCATATCCGTGCACGCTCGAACGACCGACGACCCTTTATATACATCAGTAAACTTATCATACGCACCAACGAGTTCCCGTCATCGTCGAGTGATAATGACGTAATGGGCCAACTTACGAGCGACCTGTAAAAATCGAAAACCAATGGATACTCCTGCAACACCTCAACTTCCAACGAGACAACGTCATATCGATGGCCTGTCTATACTCGTATATCTTCGTATATACTTTTTATCGCGACATCAATGCCACCCCACGCACGTCCGTACGAAAATACCTTACACTTTTCTCAACACCTCTTCTTCACGTTTCTTCGATCTTTCTTTTTTATTTCACAGTCATTATAATTTTTCTTTCATCCTTCCAAATCGTTCCAATCTTTCGATCACTATTTCTCGATCTTAATTATAGGAAAAAGTCGTTTAAATTATCCATAGAGTTAAACATACACACTTATAATACTTAATTTCCACAATGCGATGAAATCGACGAAATTTTAATCATTCGTCCTTTGATACGCAATAATAATATTCTTCATTTTCGAAGAAATGAACATTGTTCGGAAGACGTTTATAAATAAAACAAATATTTTCTATTCTCATTCGATTAATTATTCGTCCATTTTCGTTCATATAAATAGATAAAAATTGACTTTTCGATTTGTAAAACTGTGCACTTTTTATGAAATATTTGATAACAAATTTACGGGATAATGAAAATGAAACTTGAGAAAAGAAAGAGATTCGAAAAGCGTTAGACCCCTGTGCAAGACGGAAGGCGCGCTCTCTGCTGCGTTGCGGCAGGCCTACTGACAGGGGCCACCAAGCTTTCGGCTCAGCTCGGCACGATTCGTGCGACTCCGTCGCCCTCCGGCGGTCGCTCAAAGTATTCGTCCGATCACTTTTCCTCTACCTCGGCCGGCCATCGAGATCCGTACAAACACAAACGCACAGTCACGCAACATCACCACCCATCCATGGCCACCCTCTTCGACCCGGACGAGCAAACTCTCTTCTTGGCCATCTTACGAAACGATCGGTTACTCGGATAAACGTTAAAAAACGTCATCTTTCATTTTTACCAATCCCACTAACAGACAACATAGACTTTTTCAATCTACCTTCAATATCTAATTCTAAATAAAATTATATTTAATAGTTACATTTTGATGAACTGTCTACGTAGTAGAAATTTGTATATTTTTAAAGAAAAAACGATCTTCACGTTTTTTGATTATTTATTAGATATATTATCATCAATAAATTTATAAGGAAAGAAAATTATGACAATTGAGAACGATTATTATCATATATGGTGATAATTATGAATACCATCATAATCTCCTGCATAGCAATAATTTCAAATTTAATACAACGTTAACGATAAGAGTATAAGAGTATTATTAATCACAAATGACGGTATAATTTCGTGCATAATTCATCAGGAAGCGGTAATGGGTGATAGCTTTACGTATATTCCACACGTAGGTTGTAGCATTACGACATCCTGCATATTTAAAGGATATGGTGGTGTTGGTGTTTTCTCACAAACGTCGATTAAATAATTGTTAAGAATTTTGATAAGGCCTATTTTTGTTTGAAGATATGCAAAACGTAGACCTGTAAAAAGATGTTATACATATATATATTTTTATTCATCGTTTCAATTATTAACAAAAATCAATATGACTTTTTCTTACCAATACAATTCCTAGGGCCATCTCCGAATGGTAGAAAATACATAGGATGCCTCAATTTCATAACTTCGTCCGTAAATCTGTCAGGATTGAAAACTTCGGGATCGGGATAAATGTTTGGATCATGTTGGATTCCGTAAATCGGTATGAAAACTTTCGTACCTTTAGATATCGTAACGTTAGTACCGCTAAACGTGTAATTCGTTAATGAGCCTCTAACGAGATACATCACTGGTGGATATTTCCGCAAAGTTTCTATGTTAAATAATTAAGATATATTATATATAAAATTTAATACATATATAAAATATATAAAAACATGGTGTTTCGAAAAAGATTTTTCAAAATTTAACGAGCCTGCTGTAGAAATAATTAATTAATATGAATTGTTATTGTTGAAGCAAAAAATGATTCTTTTTCTCGTAAGAATATATATAAAAATTCGTAAAAGCATGTATATAATAACTCATATCAATGATATTCATAATGATAATATTATATTCATGGAAAATTATCGTTAATTAATGATGATTCATTCTTTATTTCAATAAAATTGATTTTAATAAAAATGAAAAAATGTCCTTTTTTCTTTTTATCATTTATAATATCCATGATTTTACACTTATGTATGTACCTTGAAAAACGTCATCCAAATATTTCATTTTCTTTAAACAATCATAAGTAATCTTTCCATCAGTCAATTCGAGGACTTCTTTGATCTCTTTTCGAAGTTTCATTTGAATTGTGTGATTCATTGCCAACTCGTACATGACATTACTTAGTGTAGTCGAAGACGTCTCGAATCCAGCAGCAAAGAAGACAAATGCTTGCGCAGTAATAAGAGTATCGGTGAGTTCTATAAATAATAATAAAATGTTTAAGTATTTTTCCATATTTGCGAGTGTATGTATGTATTTGAGTTTCAATAAAATACAAAATATGCATATAAAAAAAAGTAATAAATATTTCAGAAAATTTTGGAAAATCTTACCAAAATCAACGAGTTTCTCCTGATCCTTTAGATCCATCAAAATATCGATGAAATCATGCCTACGAATATTGTTTCTTTTTCTGTAATGTATCATATCCATCGTAATTCTTATAAAAAATTCTTCGACGTCTTTATCAACAAATAATCGACCAATAATATTGTAAAGCCATGGCGTTTTTCGAACTAATTCCTTGACATAAGTTTTAAGATCATTTCGGAAGATCTTTTTTCCCATTCGACGAAATTCATTTGACTCGTCATTGATGGCATTGATATCAAGGCCGAAAGCACAAGAACCAATAACATCAGTAGTAAATCTAGCTGTAAGATCCCGGCACTCTACTGTCTCGTTTTTCTCTACAATATGCATCAAATACCTCTCGAAATGCTCGGAACATTCAAGTAACAAGTGAAACATGTTCTTCAATTTGCCGGATGAAAAGACAGGTGTCAACTTTGTTCTTAACGGCCGCCATTTAGACGCTTTGACCCTGAAGAGATTCTCCGATAGAGGTTCGTGCTGAAAAAGAAAACGAAAATCGTATTCTGTTCCTGTACTTTTTTCAAACCGAATAACTTTCAAATCATACAACATATTGCACGTACAGATATGTAAGCGGCAATCCAAATGCCAATTTAAAATATTTTCTGTTTTATATTTTCAGCATTTTGTGTTTACGTATATGAACGTTGGAGTTTGCAAACAAAATAAATATTTGTCATAAAATTACAATCAAAATTTGTCTTCCATTGTTACATTAACATATTATTAATGTAACAATATATAATCCTTTTTATAAACAAAATGGAAATCTTAAAAATTTGTGCATAAAAGGATTTAATTCCATTCTATAACTAAAGATCCGCACACACTGTCGTTATCGTTAATATAATTAAATTTATTATTATTACTATCATATCTTTATCGTAATTTCTTTTTCTCTTATTTTTAAGGTACAATAATCGTCAAATGCCGAAGAGGAATGCAACATTTTGCGTTTATGTACGTTGCTGTATATTTGAGCGAACAAAATACAAAATTCATAGATTGACTTACCTTTTCATTAGAAAACATCGGTCGTTCGGGAAACACGGAAAAGTCCTTAATGAGCACATCTTTGATGAGATCAGGATCGCGTAGAATTAGTGATGGTACATCCTTTTCAAATATACCAACCATTCGTTCGTCCTTATATTTATCGTACATATTTTTGAGAAAAATAGATATAGATATTTTAGCTCGCATCACATCTTTTACGTTACCAAAAATTAATATAGGCTTTGGTCCCTTTACACCTCGGATTTTCCAATAATCGAATGTTTGTGTGAGATAGTAATACAATAATAGTAAACTCGCAAATATCAAGCATATTATTTCTATTATAGTAAGAGCCATTGTATTTTCGTCGGTATTAATAAATTTAAAAAAAAAACGAATGAATAAGAAAAATTATTAATTAAACATAGTGTATTATTAAATCAATATAATTTAAATTGCTCGTAAATTAATTGTACAAGTTGTTGACGGTACCCAGAGAAATACTGATTGTTCTTCACTTTGAGAAGACGATACTTTATCTCTATAATTCTCTTATCGTAATGAAAACGTTCAAATAAGAACGTTCTTTCGTATATCTTATAAACATATTTAAACGAGGTTTGAACGACGAATTGTAGTAATATTAATATTTACACATTTAAGATGTTTATTCTGATATATTTAAGATAAGAAGTGAAGATTCTAACGTTGTCTTATAAGGCAGACTATGAAAAAAAAAATTAATAATTACTCAATAACCAATGATTAAATTAAATATAGTATATCGTCAAATAGTATGTAGCAAAAATTTCGGGATTTAAATAAATGCCTGAATCATGTTGGATTCTGTAAATCGGTATGTAAATTTTTATAGTTTCCAAAATCATAACATTAGTAATTAGTACCGTGTAATATTCTATCGAGCCTCTAACAATCTACATCACGGATACAAATATTTCCGTAAAGTTTCCATGTTAAATAATTTTAAATTAATTTATACAGACTATTCTCTAACATTTTAAAACTCTTTATGGAACTTACTTCATCGTCATTCACAATCACAGAACAATATAAATAAGTTTTATTTTATTTTCTTATTTCTATTTATATAGCATCAAATCTGTGAAAACAGATTTGTTTGTGCGGTTTCAAATAAAACATGTATATAGAGTTTCATATGTATATTACATGTTGGAATACATTTAAGTATATCTATTTATAATATGTATAATAATATGATTAGATAAAAGAAAAATCGAGAAAGAGAAAGAAATAGTCTATTAGTCACATCGTTAAAACTCGAATTGAGTTCTATTCGATCACAAATATTAAGTGCAACATGCAAATCCGCTTTTCGACATTGATTTTCTCTAATTGCCCCTTGCTCGTGGCTCGTCATGTATAACATCGCAACGAATCGTTACGGTTGATTGTCTCCACGTTCCGTCAGCTTAATTAATAGCCATTCTACCAGAGTAGTTAAAAAAATGTATTATTTTGTAAAGCCTTAACTTGACTGTTTTTTTTACTCATTATCATGTTAGGAAAGAAATATTATCTATAAGTTAAAGAAAAAAAAAAATTACAAATAATCTAAGGTCCGTTTTTATATCTTATCTTCGTTTTAAACCTCCGACCTTAAGATTGCATACTATCGATTTCTAATCGCCGACGACTCATTGGTCGCTGGAACCAAAAAGTATATAAACGCTCATATATTCCTTTGAATCTAATAGGCGCCGATGACTGGTCGACAATCTTAATTTCATTAGCTTCACGCGTACGTAAAGATAAAAAATATTTATTCCAATGTAACGTGTAAATTAAAAAAGACATATATAAAATGTTGAACCATACAGATAAAACCAAAGTATATCTTACTAAATAGACAAGTACATGTTGCGCTTGCTCAACAAAAATATTTGTTGTTGAAAATTATATCTCGGAGTTACATTCAGATTACATTATTTTAATAAATTTGAATGAATTGATAAATATACTGCAATCAATATATATATATATTTCAAATATTTTACATTTACCTGATAATTAGGTCGATACATTAAATAATTGAACGATATTATGGTCTAAATATTTATATTTAAATAAAAAATATATATACAGGGTGTTTCAGCTAAAGGAGGCCGCCTATAACATACTTAATATTATACTATTATATATATATATACAACTTATGGTTATTTAACATAACGATTATTATCGTTATTTAACATATCGATTATTATTATCGTCATTTAATTAAACATTTTAAATTATAATTATTTCATTTAAAGGAAAGAATCAACAAAACAGTTTCATGAGGAAAATGATAAAACATTTAAACGAGTGAGAGAAAATAAAAAAGTTGCGTGTATCACGGTATGGGCTGAGAGTGAACTCCAACTCATTTTCCTCGAAAACTGTTCGCCGTGAATGAGCGAGACAACGTCGTCCTTCATTAGCCTGTACCGGAAATGGAGTTTTTCCTGCTTTCCGGTCCGTCAATAAGACGCGTTCGAGTCGAGCTTCTGTAGCGACGTGAAAAAACGTGCACAGAGAATGAATAGCATTTCCGACGGGACCTGGAAACGGGCTAACAAAAATGTCAGAGTCATTCTTCTGCCTTAATTATCCGTCACGGAAACGGCCACGTCCGTGCGGAACCGCGACGCCACAGAACCGCAGCCGTTAGAAAGCCTCGAGAAAATCTCGCATTCTTTCATAATTCGTCGTTCTCGATTCTTGATTAAATGTTAATTATTTTCTCCCTCTCTTCTCATTTTCATACATTGATTATAATTATTTATTTGACGATTTTCAAAATTACATCGAAATGAAAGCTGAAATAAAAGGAATAGTAGACCAGAAAAATCAGTTAACATTCGAGTCTAATTAATTATTGTGAATATATATTTTATATAATACATGCATGTAAGTATTCGCATATCGCAGAATGAATTTAGCTCTTCTATTCCTGTAATCAAATATACAATGAAATTGAAAATAAGTGAAATTTGTGTGATTCTATATTCTAGTTACATACAGGTGTTAAAACCACAGAATAATTGTGAGAACTTTAGTAAAGACGAATGTTATTATATTATCGCGAAAAATATTACAGTAATATTCAGAAATAATAGCTGCTATTTATTGGATTAGTATTTTAAACATTTGGTCAATATTTTAAATAAATGGTTAGTGTTTATAATAAAATATCAGTACGTAATATAAGTGACGCAATCCTAACGCAACCCTGACACTTAATTATTTATACTAGCCAAAGTATTCATATAAACTAACCATTTTTTCACAAAATACTTTTTCATTAAATGATAAAAATACTGACGAGATAAATAGAAGTGGGAAACAATAAGAAGTTATATCAATAAAAAGTTAAATCTATATCTAATATAAACAAATTAACATGTTTATAGTATAAAATAATATTGAATTTGTATTGTCCAGATGGAAAATAATCAGGAAACTCCTCCAACGGTAGAGCAAAACAATTAAGAAGTATATTCGTCTGAAGTATAAAAAAAGTCATGATTAATAAATTAATATTGATTAATAATAATTCATGGTTAATCATTTCAATTCATCAACAAATATATTAAAAATTATCGGTTCAAAAGATCCAAAATAAAAAGAAATTGGTTTACCGGTTCTATTGGACATTTTGCGGATATCCCCATCGCTTTTAAAATCGGACCCATAATCATAGTATCGTTTATCATTTGGCACGAAGTCATTTCTATATCAACACCAGTTGGATCAGTAGGCTCACCATTACTCATTCCATATAAGACAGCGTGTAACTAAAACACGTTAAACAAGAGCTTACATTAACAAATGTAACTAAATGGAAGAGATTGTTATTGTAGACATTCAGATATATGTAAATATCATTAATAAAAACTGCAGACCCGCAATTATCCTATTTACTTTCTTAAATTATAAATCTACTTTTTTACTGAAATTGAATAAATTTGAAGACTTTTAACATTCTTACTATAGCTTCTTCAGGTATTTCTTTCACAAACTGACAGTCCATAGTTAATGTGGGTACCATGTCGCTGTTCTCGCAAGGATCTATTTTACAATTTTGAACATACTCCTCATTTACTTTCATATCAACGTTATCGATCATAATCTGTAAATCGGACTGCAAACAAAAGAAATTATTTTTTGGTTTTTTCTTTATTCTTCGAGAATAAACAAATTCTTGTTGAAATCTTTAATAAACAAAATAATTACATATAATATTCTTATATATATTTAATTCTTTTTTCTCATTTTTATTATTTTATATACTTTCCTACATTCATTCATAAATTTTTTCTCGAATATTTTCGTAAATCTATTAAAACAAGAAAAAAATTTTACCTGTGCTAATCCCGATCGAAGTGCACACAATCCAATCAGTAGAAGTAACATTTGCCTGTCCATTATTACACTTATCACGACTGTGTAATAGCAACTACTGACATTTATGCTACCACAATCCATTATATAATCAGATCTTTTATTAAAAAGGAAAAAGGACTTGACACGAAACGTTGATTCACGTTAACGCGATAGGATCTTGTGCATTGTTTTTACCGGTTGATCATTAATAATTGTTCTTACGTGTATACGTAACAAATCATGATATTGACATTTCTATATGAAACCTTACAATTTGCAGTTATTAATTTATGAAGATCGTTATTAAAATAAACCTACTAAGGTCGAACGACGAAATTAATTGTTCTTGAAATAATAAACAACATTTGTAAAATGAATGATAGAAAAATACAAAAGCCGTATATAGTTCATACAATATCGTCGAAAAAATAAATATTATGTAACACACGTTACGTGATTTTCCATAAGTATTTAAAAAAAAAATAAAGTGAATGCGAATTTTTAGCCTGTTGACACGTGGTTTTTCAAGTATAACGAACACTTGTTAATGTTATTAAAGAAGAAAATAAAATCAAGTTTGATCCGTTCTAAACTAATGCAACTTATAACTTTGTAATTCCCTTTAATAATGAACTAGTGAATACAAGTAATGAATAATGAAATAATAAAGAATATTCTCTCAAGTACTATGAACACTTATTTTTAATGTTATTAAAGAAAGAAGATCAGGTAAAATTAAAGTCGTCTTAATAAATTTTTAATTTCCCTTTTAATAATGAAATAATGCATATAATTTAACTAATTTAATAATAAAATAATAATGAATACGCCTTCCTTTCCTAATATTAAGTATAAATACTTTTGCTTAATATTATTAAAGATAAAACATAGAGTTAAATCAGATCTCTTTTGATCCCCTTTTAAGTTACTTTAATAATAAGCTAATGAATATAATATCATTAACGAATAATGAAATGATAATGAATATTTATTATTTTGAGTATTACAAACTGTTAACGCACAAAAGAGCAAAATCGAACAACAAGCGTTTTTCTTTCTTTTTTTTTTTTGTTTCTCTAATTTCTATTCCTTTGTAAATATTATCCTCTCTTAGAAGAAAAAATGCCCCTAAGAGCAGATAATTCGTTTTTGATCCGATTATCGACTTTACCTACTCTTACTCGATTTTTGTTTTTCCCATTCGCTTTTTGCTACTTGTTCGTTTCCGTCCGGTCACGCCTTCAAGTGTAATTTCGTTACAGAAACGCTATGTGCAATCGCTTCAACAAAGATTTTCTTCGGAAGTATAAACAATTTTAAGGAATGTCTTTATCCGTAAGCAGCCAATCAATATCGTTCTCCCCTTTCTTTCCCCTACTATTCTAACTTACTGAATATTTGGAGAAGCGCTGGGAAATCAGTATCAACGAGTCAGTCAGCGAATAAACACCAATCTAAAAGAGCAGTCGAGTCACAAATTAGATAAAATAATCAGTCAAGTGTTATATCAGAATTAGAACTTATAATCCGAGCAAATTATACATCAGACCATATATCAATCACGACTTTCTATCATCATTGTCAGAAACACACATCATCATCTACAGTTCGCTCCAATAAATTATTTTTGTGGTATATTAAAACGGCGCTAATTATTTACGCGCAACCTAACCAAAAGCCAACACAGGATCCTCTCGAATCACTAGGCGAGCGGTATTGGCTAACGGCCCTCGATAACCTAGCATAGTACCGCCGCCCTTTTCATCTCGTTCAGCGGATCTATAACTCTGACGCCAAGGAAGAGATGAAGGATAATTCCTCTGTGCGAATGACAATTTTCGCTGGTACGGTGCGAGACGCATACCTTCAAACGCTCTCATAGTTCCACCGGACGCAACACAAACAATATTTCTTTAATGTTATTAAAGTAAATAAAAAAATAAAATAAAATAAAATTATTTCCAAACTACAATAGAGCTTAATCGCTTTCTAAATTCCTTTAAATAATTAACGTACAGTTTATTTTCTTTTTTCTTTCTCTCCCAATAAATGAGAGGGTGAAGTTCGAAATATAAGCAATCATTGATTTTTTTGTGAATATAAGTGAAAAGAACGTTTGATCAGCGCAAACTAACGAAACCAGCCGGTTCTCCGGCAGCCTTTCGCATTTAATCCTGGATCCTTCCTTGTTATCACGCTCACTGTCGTGGCGTGCCGCTGTATCGCGAAGAACGCTCGAACCGCACCGAATACCCCATCGACTGTTAACATTGGCATTCGCCCAGTGCGCTCACAAAGAGGCGCATAACGTGACCTGTTTTCATTACCCTCGACTATCCGGCTTTCGCCGCTTACAAAAGCTCGCACGAGCGAACCCGGAACGAGCGACGTAACTAGTAGTGCACCAAGTTAGTATTGTAACTTCGAAAGAGGGAGAGAAAGGAAAGAGAGAGAGAGAGAGAGAGAGAGAGAGAGAGAGAGAAAGAGAGAGAGAGAGAGTGAGTGAGTGAGAGAGAGAAATAAAGAGCTAAGTTAAGATAATGTTATGAAAAGACGGCATTGGAGTTTGTTATAACTACAGCCATCCCGTTTGATATCCCAATGTGTTCTTTTACAGCTAATAGAAACGTCGAAGAAAGGGATCAACTTGGTATTAGATGCTTGCAAAAGTTTATCGGATTGTAAATAAGTATAAGTTACTGTGAATTAATAATTTTATTTTTTTACAGAACTTTATAAATTTAAGAAATGATTTTATCTAATCTAAAAAATTATCTTAAAAAACAATTTAATCTCATTTTTATTACAGGAAAAAAATGGAACCCGATAAGATTCATCTACGCCACTGTATACTTTCTTCTTTTACACAGTCAAAGAAAGACTGTTACGAAAATAAAACAGCTCATCTATGAAAATATGAAAATAGGGAAAACGTTATCTTCGCCGATGTTTGATAAAAGTGGTATATTATAATGTTTAAGAAATAGCAAAAATTATTAATTTTAAAAATAATCGTACACTCCAAGTGGATAGAACTGTTTGATAGATCTCATATCTGTTAATGTTGAGATCGTATTTGTCATATCTAAAAGAAAACTATATTTACATATTATATATATTTTCTTTATTGTATCACAGATTATCATAAATGAATGACGATTTAAAGAAAGAATTAAAGTAATAATAAGATTCGTATTCGTAATCGAAAATCCTTTAATAAATTTAATGAGGACTGTTTCGTTTTCAAAATGATTGAAATGTTAGTTAAACGAATCCCAACAACAATATATTTAACATTTGATCCATTGGCGTATTTCGATTATATGTTTACTCTTTGTCGGTCGGCCTCCAATTGTGCAGAACAACGCACTACGAAAGCATCGTCGACGTGCCTACTACCACTCTCGTATCCAGTCTCGTTTCCGTCCACACCCAGCCACCAAAGTCCAATGCAATTGAATTAATCGCGATCGAATCTCTCGCAACCTCCTCTTCCGAAATCGAAAGCCACAATCGCATGAAGCACTAAATCGGACTTTCATGATAGGTTTTTCGTAATCTTTGCGAAACTACTTGACGAAGAGAAAGAGAGAGAAATTGTTTCTTTGAAAATAGACATTTTATCTTCAATCGAAATACAATCTACATATTATTCTAAACGAAAAAGTTCTGTATATGTTTTATTTAAAATATTTTAATTTTATTTAAAAATAATTATTCTTCTCATAAAAAGATACTCTTTTAATTTTATTTTTAAATTAAAAAAAGAAGTATATTTTAAATAAAACGGACAGAAAATTATTTCGGTAAAATTATATTATATACCTATACAGATACGCCAATGTAATTATTTTGGAAGAGTTATGATATTTATTTGATCGAAATCATACCGGTGATTATTACGGCACTAACATTAATAACAATATACTGAATATAAACATGTTCTAATTCGAAAACTCGTTCGAAGTCAGAATGCCACCGTCCATAGTAAGCTGAAGAGCCAGATTTCGCTTTCTCTCTAAATTCATTTCGTCGGATATTCGTATAAGATTCGCCTGCTCGGAACGAAGAGCCCTCTTCAATTCCTGCAGCTTCCAAGACGCCTCCATTTGTTTCTCGGTTATTTGCCTTTGTAGCGCTGCGATTCTTTTGTTCAAAACATCGTAATCTTCTTGAGAAGGACTTTGTCCGGGACAAGGTACCGTAAAAACTGCATTATAGCTTGGTGCATCGTGATCATCTCGAACTATACTTGACGTTAGTAAACAAATTTTATCGTGAAGATCTGCCATTTCTGTTAGTGTCAATGACTGAAAAGAAATTTCATTTTTACTTATATTTGCACTTTTCTATCAACTTTTAGTCAACTTTTATCAAGATTTATCATTGCTTTCTTTTCATTTCTATATATTATTCCATTAACTTGCTATAACCCAATTGTCATTCGTATTTAAAAAAATATTATATGATGTGGAAATTGTTACACTATTATTAATACTTATATAAAATTATACTATAGTATAACTTCTACTTCAAAAACATTAAAAATTTCAGATATGGAATAACAATTAAATTTGTAGCAATAAAATAAAATAAAATTTCAAATATAAAAATACATCTGTAAATGTGTATAACATACATAGCATATACACATACACACATAGATTATACAGAGTTAAATATTCAATAATTATTACTTTGATTTTATTTCTAATATGTATACTAACTTTTAACCAATCATCGACATCGAGCGGGGTCTTCTCCTCCTCTTCGGGAAATTCGTCTACCATTAATCTCTAAACGATTATTATAATAAGTTTCCATTTTGCAACATTAGAAAAACAAAAGTAGGAAAATTTACAGTAGAGAACGAAATATATCGCGTAATAATAGATATTTCTCAACTGTACGTTATTATTACGGCTTGATGGCGACACATCAGCATCAGAGAGTGCCAAGCGCTTGGATCTGCACGAACTAATTAATAACTGTAATTACACGATTTGTGTTCTGTGCCTGGTAACGTTAAACGTCATTTCGTAAACAAAGCTCCTGATGCCGTGCTATAAGAATGGGAATGCAAACTCGCTACCTACTGGTAGAAAATTAAAGGCTATCAAAATGACTGATTTACATCATAAAATATTAATAAATAAATAAATATATATATATATATATATATATATATCGAATTCCCTAAAATTCAAATGTAAGTATGCGTGATGAAATTTCTTTATTTTTTCTTTTTACTATCTCGACGTCATAAGCAAAAATAAACATTACGTTACTACAGTACATACTTTAGATGATTTGATGTTGGAATTTTAAATAAAGTATTTGCTTAAAAGCTGAAACGAGTAGGAAAACAATAGCTGCAATTAATTTGGAAACCTTTTTGCAATATCAAACTTTCATTATAAAACATCGGTAAAAATTGAAATAAGTATTTACATCTTTTGAGAAAATGATTACGACAAAGAGAAAAATTATGAATTACATTTATCAACGTTTCACTAACCTCTTCTAAAACTTCATCCTCTCCCGTAGGTTTTCGTAAATCATCCAATTCCTGTATCTCGATTTCGGCACGATAAATATTATTGGACAATTCATGGGAAATCGGAAGTAATCCATCGAATGGTGGAATTAATCGTCGAACGAAATCATCGTCCTCGTCTTCGAAAGTCAAAACCATTTTCGGCTTTTCTTCGATTTTTCCAGTTAAAAACATAACGTAATCCCTCAGACGATTCACACCTACTCAAGTAAGTCGATTTATAAGAACAAAAAATTGATTTTGTTGTTATTTTTAATGAATTTATGTTTTTCTTTTTATTCCCAAGAAAAAAACAGATATAGAGAATATATAAGTAACTTTACCATCAATTAAGAATATGAAATTTAAGTTGGAATTAAATTTGATTCTATTACAGTAATTGAAATTCGAACTCGAAATCGTGACTTTAGAACATTCTCGCGAAAACTGCTACAGATCGACATTATTTCCTGGAAGTTGTATTTGTGCATCTGTCGTTTCTAACTTCGTAAAGCCACAGACTTATTCAGAAGCATCAAATTCGTCGCCAATTAAAAGTTTCGAATACTTCGTGATCATTATCGTTCGGCTCGTTAAAATTCTTACATATTAGGAAAATATCCATTTGAACTTTGAACTCTTACCGTTATTCTGCTGTTCTATTTTTTCCTTCAACGCTTTGATCGGAATTATAAGATCACTATCATCCGGAATCATCGATTTGTCTTCTATTAAATGAAACAATGAAATTAAATAATATCAGTCGATGGTATTACTTTATTTACTTCTTACATCGAAATGCTCAAAATTTATTTAAGATCGAGAGAAAAAGACAGAGAGAAAAAGACAGAGGTAGAAAGAGAAAGGAAAAAGAGAAAGGAGAACTTTAAATAACTTTAGTAATAAACCTGGTATAAATAAGAACTGACTGTCTAAATTATCCGTCTCCTTTTGACACTGGGCTAATTTTTTCTTCAGGTCAGCAACGAGTCCTCTTAGAGTTTCTGTTTCCTTCAATGCAGATTCTTTAGCATTTTTTTCGATCTCCAATTGTCCTTCGAGTTTATTGATCTGCAGCCTTAGATCTTTCAACTCTTCGAAAAGACTAACTTTCTCTTTTTCCATATCCAACATCTTCTTTTCTAGATTCTGCGATTTACTTCCCGTGTCTAATAAAATTTGTTTACCTGACTCTAATTCACTCTTCAACTTTTCCTTCTCTTCTTTTAACCTTTTCAACTCAGCGTTTAAATCATTCGATGTTTCGTCTAGCTTTGCCTTTAACGTCTCTGACTCTTTTCTGAGAGTCTCATTAGCAGACCTCAAATTTTCTAATTCGGACTTAAGCTGACTA
Source organism: Dolichovespula saxonica (assembly GCA_911387935.1). Classification (NCBI taxonomy): domain Eukaryota; kingdom Metazoa; phylum Arthropoda; class Insecta; order Hymenoptera; family Vespidae; genus Dolichovespula; species Dolichovespula saxonica. The sequence continues at coordinate 1,485,001 of OU427001.1, read as the reverse complement.
TTCTCGTCATTTTGCATTTTCAACCGTTCATTTTCATCTTTAAGTTTATTCAACTCCTCTATCATTTTATCAAGAGCGTCCTTCATCGCTATACTCTCGTTCTTTATCCTCTCAGCATCCGCCTTTGCTCGTTCACTCTCTTCCTTCGATGCATTATTTATAGACTCCAACTCGTTTATCCTACCTCTCAAACTATTATTTTCCTCTTTACATTTATTCAACGCCTCGAGTGCGCCATCGAGCTCTACTATTTTTCTCCTGAGTGACTCGTTTTCTGCTATTAATTTATCGTTCTTTTCGCCGAGTTTCGCAAGTTCCTCGGTTAATGTTGCGTTTTTGTTTTCAGCCTTCTCCTTCTGAGCCCTCACTGAATCAAGTTCACTTTCAAAACGTTTAATTTCTTCCTCAACTTTCCCTTTCTTCTCTTTCTCCCTATGTAATTCTTCCGATTGATTGGTGAGATTCAAATTTTCTTTACGTAAGTTTTCCATCTCTGTTTCGATTGCATTGAGTTTATTACTAAGATCATTTTTCAATTTTTCTTCATCGGCAAGCAACTTCTTCAAATCGTCCCTTTCGAGCTTCATAGTGTTTAACTCTGAAATTAAATTATCTTTCTCATCGTTTAAATTCTTTAAGATATTTTTTAAAGAAGTCAATTCGTTTTCTAAATCTTTAATTTTCTTCGAACACTCCTCGTTAAGTGCCCGTTGCTCTTCTACATCTTGCGTCAAGCCTCGAAGTCGTACAAGTTCATTCTCAAAATCAGAGATATCTTTCTTCATACTCGTTTCCTCCGACAGTTTTGCATCCATTTTTTCTTGCATATCAGTCAACTTCGCAATGTAATCCTTCTCTGATTTTGCCTTTGATTCGAGGATCTTGATAATCTCATCATTTCTTTTTGAAACGATCTCACGTGTTTTCACTAACTCGTCTAAAAGTTTATCTCTCTCAACTTTAATAGTGTACAGTTGAGGCTTAACTTCCTCCATTTCCCTCTGCAACTTGTTCAAATCTGTAAGAATGAAACGAGATAAAACACATCACGATAATGATAAAGCCTTGTCGACAACAAAAAATTAATTATTGTTATTCGTACCGTTCAAATCAATCATCGATTGTCGAAGTTCACGAATGAGACCGGATATCTGAACAAATAACATGAAATTCATTACAATCAATCTCGTAAAATATACAAGGGAAGAGTTAAGGAGTAAAAAAGAAAAAAAAGAAATTAAAACTACACCAGGAGATTAATAATGAATAATCGAAGGTCTAGTTAAACGATTGAGAAATAACAAAGTCTTACTTTTTCATCTTTTCTTTGAAGTTCCGTCTTTGCCGCAATTACTTCTTCCATCAGAGTCTTATAGCTTACGGAAACCTTATCGAGATCCGATGCAAAAGCGATAGAAGATCTCCTCTCTTGGTCTAACTCTTTCGTTAGAGACTCAAGGGTGGTATTCTTTTCGTCTAGCTGCCCCCTCATAGCTTTCATAGCTTCCTCACAATCTTTCAGTTTTTTTTCTAGATTCAGCAACTTGTTCTGGGGTGACTCTTCAATCGTTTCTACGTCATCGTAGAAACCCATCGTCATCGACTTATCGATATCGTTTCTTTTAGACTACTTAACAGAATCTCCTATCTCAATCGATAAATTAAATATAGAATCAAAACGGTGTTGAACTAGAAAAAAATAAACATTTTTCCTAACTTTAAAGAAAAAAAAAAAACAAACAGAAGTTTGAAAAAATGGATTCATCGAGAATAATGAAAGATCAATAGAAATCTTACTTTTGTAGATTGCAGGATCATCAACAAGATTCTTCAGATATTCATCGATCTCCTCCGGACTTATACCAAGATCTTTCAATAACCGGTAAAGTCGTTCGTTATCTAACTTCAATTCCTCGCAGCCTTTCGAAAGATGAACCATCGTATCCATAGACCTTTCGACGACATCCGCGACCTGCCGGTCCGCCTCTTCACCATTCTTCATCAATTCTCGTAATTTCGCTCTGAGACGATTCAAAGCTGCACAAGAAGTATCATCTTCCGCTTCAGCCAATTTTAATTTCAGTTCGCTTATTTTCTCTCTAAATCTATAATGAAATTTATTTTAGAACACATATTTCCACGTTTGATTCTTCAACATTATATAATATATAATTATTACTTCATATTACTATTACTAATAACAGTATACATAATAATAATAATAATAATAATAACAATAATAATAATATTAATAATAATAATAATAATAATATATACAGGGAATATACATAAAAGTTCATTGTTATATAATATTTAATTAACGCAGCGACTTGGAATTTTATTAGCCTAATGTTAGATAATTAGCATAGTTTACGATAAATTACTGTTTCTTTTCAGCAACGAAACGTTCTTTTAACGTTTTCATCTTCTCCCTGACATATATAACCTCCTCTTCAGGATCTTCCCAACACTCACGTTCGGCAAGACTCTCATCGAGATTCTTCAACTTTTCCTTGAGCTCTTCATTTGCATTTTGTAGTCTTTCGTTCTCTTGACGATAATGCACAATCAGAGGATCGGGTTTTAACGCGACGTTCGTGTCAACCCCTACAAAGCGTTGAGAAATTACTTCGACCAAATCAAATATTTCTCTAGTTATCCCGTAAGATAGAAAAGAATAATCGCGGACTAAACAGGCTAAAATTTAAGAAGAGATAAATAAAGAGAGAAAGAGAGAGAAAGAAAGAGAAAACGAGAGTCCCTCAAAAAAAAATTAAGATGAAAATAAAAATAATATAAAAACAAAAAATATCTATATATACATATATATCTTTGTTCAACGCAGCACTCAAGATATGATGGTACCGAATGATTGTAGGGCTTGTTTCAGAGACCTAGTTTCGCTTTCAAGCTGAAGTCTCTCCATCCGCCATTTCTTCGTTTGACAGCGCATCACTGCAAGCTTTTTTAAAGCAAACGAAAGATCTCGGATCTCCGACTCTTTCGAATTATCATTAAAAGGATCATAACTGCAACAACAGCATGGCTCGCTCGGGGAATGTAAGGAAATACGAGACGATGCCATGACGCATCCACACGGACAAACGCCTGGGTTCGCCATTCTTTTTTAATCAAAAAAAAAAAATAAAAGAAAGAAAAAAGCTTAAAGAAGGAGTGAAAATGAAAAAGGAAAGAAATTTTTTAGGTTACACCCTCATACTTCCGATATTTTTTATTGCTCTCACTGCCGTCGAATCACCGATGCAAGTGGGTTGCACGAGAATTTTAAGTTATCATGGAGAAAGCCTAGCACTCGTTGCTGCGAAACTATGTCGGCATGAGTAATTTTTTCGATAGAAACTTGACATTTAATCCTACGGATCCCTCGACGTCAGCCAAATACGTTATCCTTTTATTATCGATTAACGATATCGATGCATCGATAGCCTCGATAGATTAACTTAGATATGAGACATCGCCAATTTTCCATATTCATAGACTCTTTCAATACGATTTGATCATAAAAAAAGATTGATCCAGTGTATCAATATAAAAATAATATCTTAATAAAGGATATAATAAATGAAATTATCTTATAAAAATTAAATAATTCCAAATCTAGATCTCCAAATAATTTTACTTTATTTCCGTGATAACTAGCTTCAGAAATAGATATTAATCATTGATCGTTTTTACCAAATTATAAAATTTGAAATATAATTAAATCTAAATATATATAAACGTATAGAGTTCAATTTATATTTAGAGGTATAGAGTTCAATCTATGTTTTTTTCTTTAACCGTCATTGAATTAGTTACCTTTTTCCAAAAATCTTATATCATGTGCAGTTCGAATAACGTAAAAATAATGAAAAATGTTTGTTAGTAATTTGGATTAAATAGAGCAAGGAATCACGAAACGTCTCATTCTTAAAGAACAAAATTTCATCATATCTGATTGTGAGTAGGGCAATTAAAAAGGCCTGAAAAGTTTCTCGCTTTCGATTCGAAGGCACCTAGTGCCTTTTCATCCCTCGAAAAATCATACTCTCTAGTTCTCGAGAACGTAACTTTCCTCATTTCTCCGAACGAAGAATTATATCGACGTTTGCGACACAGTGACTTCGCGTTAAATTCTCTTCGCTTCATTGAACCCGCTCCTTCTCACAATTTCTCGTTATACTATCGTCTCTTATAACGCGATCCGATATCGAGTAACTTGGAAAACGATACCCTCGTTCCTTTGCTTTCGAGAGCTTCGAGAGTACTTTGAGCCATGTCCGACTACATCGAAGATCTTATCGAACGAGATACATCGTCAATTAAATTCTATCAGTAATTGCGAACGACGAAGAAACTGGTTTCGATATGTAATACATATACGTGAATGATAAGTATATAAATTAATATATTCTCAACTAATTTTTATTTTAAATAATAATAATCGATCGATTATCATTGAATATTGGAGGAAAACGAGATGTAATACGATCGATGATCGAACTTTGTTTTAACGTATTGTACGAAACTTCGGGCGTTTGTATCAAAATCTCTGGTCAAAAGTTATAAACGCGTATATAAATTCTCTCTCGTATGAGAGAACAGCGTCGCTGAAGACTCACAATGCATTATCGTTCGAAAGTGAATCTCCAACCGAAGCCAGCCTATTTCGTTTTTAACAATTTAACAACTACGAATTGACATCACCGATCGAAGAAATGCGAAATATCCCTGATATCATCGAGATAGCTCGTTGCTCTAATCTCCCAGAACGTTAATCATACAAGTATCTAAACGGAAAAGGAAGAGAGAACTGAAAAAGTAATTAATTTGGAGTACCACTAAACTCTATTGATTTTAATTCAAATAAAGAAAATAAATCCGTGAGAGATACGATAGAAATTGTGCGTTCTCACGAGAAATCATTAAAGGAAAGTAAAATAGAGTTGTTTGCAAAGAAAGAAGAGACAAAATCAAAGCATTTCAGCTTTAACCTTCAAAGATTATTAATAAAACCTCGTCGAGATGATCACACGAGCCTGACAAAAAGAACGTAGAAAAGAGAAAAAAAAGGAAAACTTACTGGAACGTAGAAGCAATTCAGAATGTCTACTAAAAGCGGCAATAGCTTCGAGATGAAAATAAGTAATTTAAGAAACGCATTGGCCGAAGCGGAGAGTGATATAACGCGAGGAACTGCATGCAAATTGCGAGACAATATCGTTAAGATTAAAGAGAAATTCGCCAATGAGAAAAAACGTCTTAATAATGAGATTCAACGATTGAAAAGACGAGTTCGAGAAGCCGAAGAGAAACGATGGAATGGCAATGAGCATATCGAGACTATCGGGCAATTAAAATCGAAATTACGAGAATTTGCAAGTGGCGATCGTACAATGGAGATCATTTTTAAGAACATCATAGGTAGAATTGCTGTAACGGTGCCAAATCTCTCAGAGGAATTAGTGAACGCTAGCGAAGATCTCTACAAATCGAATTGCGAGAACGGACAATTGCGTTACGAGATCGATAAAATCAAAGCCATGTTAAGAATCAAAACCGGCGATCCAGAAAATTATCGTAAAAGGATCATTGAATTCAAAAGTATATTGCAACGGTTAAAAATGAACGTGGATTCTCTTAAGAAAAATCTCGACGTTAGTTCTTGGAACAATAGTTTTGACTTTTGGAAGTACATGAAAATTATTGGGAAGATCGATAAGACGGTGAACGAATTGGGAAACAAACTGAGAAACGATCGACGTGCCCTTATAACTACTGGCAATCCTGATTGCTTTCGTTACGTAACAAAGATCGTCGAAGTTCGATTAATCCTAAGACGATTGCAGGAGGAACTAGAGAATTCTTTAATTTTGACAGAAAAATGTAATGACGAGAAGAAGATGAAAATGAAGAAAGATTACATTAAAAGCGTAGAAATATTGGAGAAAATTATCGAACAAACGAATATCGAGCTTGCTTACTTGAAGTTCGAGCCCTTAGCTAACTGTAAACTCGGTGGTACTAGCTGTCTCGAGTACTTTAAGAAACTAACAGCGTTAGAAGAGACACTGAAGAGATGCAAAGGAAAGATCAGCGAACTTGATACAAATCCAAACGAAGATAACTCACGAACATCTCGGCCGAAAACGCTCGGAGAATTGAGAAAACTCATCGACGAATTGTATTCTCAATCGAGGGATCTAGAAGGTACCGTTTATTCTGGCAACGACACGAAATTATTGGAAAGAATTGAGGAACTGGAAGAATTGTTGGTCAAGTCGAAAGTCGAATTATCGAATAAAGAGGAAATCATGAGTGTGTTAAAGGAAAGACTCGAATGGGGTAAAAAGGAATTGGAAAAAACGAAAGAGAAAAATACGAAGCTTAGCAAGGAGATCGACGAATTCGAAAAGGATTCGAAAAATCGACTGGAAGAGATGCGACGAATGAAAGCCGAGTTGAATAATTCGACAACACAATTACAGGTAACGATTCCTTATTCGTATATATGTTATTTCGTATAAATGTTCATTATATCGACTTACTACAGAGTCTACGGAACGATAAGAAGAATTTATTCACGGAGACCGAGAAAATGAATAAACTGCTGAAGGAAAGGAACGAGGAATTGTCTACAATTCGTGCTTCAAAGTTAAAACTTGAGAGAAATCTGGATGCAACATCGAAACAATTGAACGAAGAATTGAAAAAGTCAATGCAAACGTCGGAGAAAGAAAATTTGCGTGAACAATTAGAACGTAAATTGAATGAAGCGAACAACGCAATAAATGATCTGAAAAAGAAACTCGATCTGGTAAATTGTGAAAGTAAAAAAATCGAGCTTGACGTCGTACGTTTAACTTCAGAAAACGAGATGCTGAGACAACGATCGAGTGTGATGGAAGAGACTCGTGAAGAATACAAATTGCTGTTATCTAAACATGCAACTTTAGAAACTAAAGTTGATCGTTACGATAAAGAAAATAACAAACTAAAGAGTGAAATCTTGGAACTGGGAGCGGAAAAAAAGTCAGTTAAATCGATGATCGACGAATTGAATATGAAAAATAATTCGCTTTTGGAGCAAGTGGCAAAATTCCAAATAATTCAGTCATCGTTGAATGATGAAACGAACAATTGGAAAAAACGTTCGAACGAGATTGCAAGTGTCCTTGAGCAAACCAACGAGAAGCTCAAAGATCTTCGAACAGAAAATTTAACGCTCAACAACGATCTAAATGGTTTGACTACGAAAAATAACGAAACGGAAGCTCTACTACGTGTGATTTCGACGGAAAAGAATCATTTGATGTCGCGTACGAAGGAACTCAATGAAGAAAACTTCTCGTTGAAGGACCACCTAAATAAAGCGAGAACCGAATGTGAATATATTTCCATGGAATTGAATAAAAGGAGAATCGAATCTGACGAAGCGAAATCTAGCAATTCCGAACTAAGGAGAACAGTCGAGGAATTGCAAGAAAAATACAACAAAATGAGGAACGATTACAGAATACTTGATAATCATGCGAAAAGTCTGCAAGTTAGCAACAAAGCTTTGCGTTCGGAGAACGAAGAGATGAGAGCTCGTTCGAACGAATTCCTCGAACAACTGCAAAACTTGGAATTCAATGAAGAAGACGATACTAGGTTGTACGAAAACGAGGAGACAAATGGCAAAAAAACGATGGAATATGAAAGATCAGCTGACAAAATCAAGGGCAAGGGCAAGTCGAAGAAGAAGAATGAAATGAAAAAATTGAGACTAGCAAATGAAAGTTTAAAATACGAATTGGCTAATTTAAGAACCGAAAACGCGAAGATCAAAATCGAATTGGCTGAAATTAAAAACAATTATCATAAAGACAATCGGTCCGGTCATTTAGAAATCACGGAATTTCGAAGAGTTTGTATGAAAAGTCAGGAGAGCGAAACTCAAGTCGAACCAAATTCTCAACAACTTGTATCGCCAAGCGAGACGAATCACGAGACTTTAACAACTGGTCTGGATTTAAAAGAAAAGTTTGATACATTGACTAACATTCTCTCGAGAATGAAGATTGTGAACGGTGCTTTGAAAGCGGAAATTGATATTTTGCGAGATAGCATGCACGCTGCGATCACTGATAAAGACAAAACCGTCAATGAGCTTCGCCGTGCTCTCGATGAACTGAAAGCTCTTAAAAACGAGTTAATAAAGCTCAGAGACGAGAAGCAAACTTTTGGAATACGATTGGATGAGGCTCGGCAAGAAGTGAATAGCCTGAAGATTGAAAAAATCGCTTTGAAGGACGAACTTACAGTCCTTAGAAAGACAAACTCTGATCTTAGAACGAAAATTGGCGATTTACAGAATTCTTATGAGAAACTAAAAACGCTCGACGCAAGATTGGAAAACAAATTGATGGGTACGTTGAAGAACGTCAATAAGTACACTGTTTCAGTTGAAAACTCACACGAATTTGAAAACGAACTCAATGGTATTCTGAAGGATTATACGTTGATGAAAGAATCTTTGGGTATTATCAATTTTAAATTCGATGATTGTAAATTTGCTCAAGGAGAATGTACCAATTTTTTAAAATAAATACATATCCTGAAAATTATAAGTAAAAAAAAAAAAACTTATTTTAACAAGTGCTCAAAATAATGCCCATCAACTTCAACACGAAGATTTCGAAAGATCTCATAAAGGATGAACAAATCTCAAGTCTATCTTATGTTTCTAGAAAATGTAAGAGTTCTTGAATTTTAACTAAATATCATTAAACACGTTTTCTGTAACCTCGGTGTCAACACTTCTGATTAAGATAAATTGTAAATGTTGATATATATTTTGATCATATAAAATTAATTGCATTTCGATTCACAATTTAGATGACATTCAAGATATATATCTACGTTTATATAAGTATATATATTAACTGTAAGGATAACTATATAACTTAGATTTTCTTGCACCGGTGACTCTCGAAATGAGAAAATTAACAGCAAAATGCGTTAATAATGGCCGAATAACCAAGAAGATATCGTCCACGAGCTGGTAATATATTAATCGCTTTAGAACATCCCAGGGTCGTTGCGGAGACGTTATCGCGTTCCACTAAAATTCTACCGCGAGATTATTTCGACAAAAAGACGAAGCTCGCTCGCTTTGCGACATAGTTCATGGCCATCTATCATTTCTCCGGAGGGTAGAGGCCGAGAGGAGAAGCAGAGAACGGCAACGACGTGGCTTGCTGAAAATACTTTTCAGACGTAATTCCGTTACATCCTTGACCACATTTTCCTTGCGATCTTCAAGCCACGACTCTAAATCTTCCAGAAACTATCAGAATTCTCTTCTACATGAACAATACTCGTTAAGAATGATACCATCGATTTTACTTTGCAAAAAAATTAGATAAATTGGAAGTACACTTTTGACTATCAACAAAATAATAATCTTCATCGACGTTGATCTCAAATAATTAAATATATGAAAACAATTTAAACATTTCAACAAATTCACTAATTATTTGAAAATATAGAAAAATCCATGATTTATATATTATACACACACACATCTTATGTTCGTAATTTTAACCTCGTACAATTTATGAAAATGATTTCAATGTTAGAAACGATTCATTACATCGACTTATACATCGCTTATAAACGATAAAGGGAAGGGTTTACGGATACACGTGCACTAGATAAAGCGAATAGATAACTAGGTAGCCGTAAATACGATGATAGATACATGTACGCATACATCTACATATAAAATGTATGTATACGTATATGTTGGAAGGACATGTTTCGGCTCGACCAAAGTTATTACAAGGCGGATCCTACGGGTGTGAAACGTCACACGACTGGTCGCTTTGACATTCCTCCACATCGTAATGTCATCTTGTAGACATCTCTGTTGCCCTCTTATCATACACGATCTTTACCATCAATCGATGGAACTGAAAATGAAATGAAATGAAAAGGAAATGAAATTTTTAATCTAACTAATTGATCAAAGATTACGATTGGAAAAAATTTCAATTCTGATTAAATTAATTAAATCAAATTTGATTAAAATAATCAAAATTAATTATTTTAATTCTGAAATAATTTTAATTCTGTTGAAGTCTTCTTTTAATAGATTAAAATCGATCAATAAAATGGTAATTTTAATCCGGACTACTTACATAAATTCTGTTTTAACAATAAGTACGATACAATTGTTAATTCTATTCAACTTTCTCATCTGACGAAAAAAGATTAATCTGAAAATCTGTAAAATGATCGATTTCATATTGAACGACTTTGTTGCGATCGTTTTATTTTTTCACGATCTCGGAATGGATTTCGATCTAATGTTTCACAGACGAGAAAAATATTCGGAATCACGTTACGAGTTGTACGTGAATAATCCCCTCGCAGAATGAATATTGCCGAAAAATTGAAATCGGATGGAAGTCCCTACATCCTTCTATATACTTTTTTATTTGTCGGAACGAACGAAATTCTCCGCTTTCGCGAGAGCTAAAAATACATTAATCGTTGCCATCCGATTCAAATGGTTTTCGTTTTTTTTTTTTTTTTCGAAGCAGTAGCAGTTTCAAAGAGAAAAAGAATTGGAAGGAAAAAATGGTTAAGGCTGTTCATCATGTTTTATAGTAGTTTATTCCATAAATCCAGCAGCAATGAATCCAAGCGTATAAATTTTAATAAATAAGACCTGATTTTAAAGATGAAAGTTTAATTACATCAGAACATAACAAGTAAAAGTATTACAAAAAAAATATATTATAAATCAAAGTATCATATTTATTGCATTCTTTATTTCCATTTGTGACTTAATTTCAATGTCTAATGCTAGTTTGTAATAGATCATCTGTTAGAATTATCTGCTGGGTCATTCTGTTGATTATCCACAAACTAAGATAACTGATAGGAATTAAAATGAAGTTTTCAATGATCAAGAAAAAAATTCATAAAGAAGGACTAAGATATTTCAAAGAGAAAAATTAACGAAATAAGAAAATGTATATTCGAAAGAGAAAACTAAAAAAAAAATACGTAAAATAAATATTATATTACCAAATTATAATAATTAAATGATATGATAAGCGGTTAAGAGAAAATGTGCGAAAATGTCTGCATGTCGTTCAAAATGTTGTATTATCATAATTTGAGATATTACAACAATATGACATTATAAATAGAATCGATACACTTTGCATAGTCAAAACTCGACCTTTCAGTAAAGAGTTATTTCCCGACCAAAAGGCAGTAATTTTCTATGCAAAGAGCTGAAGCTTTTTTATCAAGTTTATTAGGGTTGTCAGTTTCCTTCCATATTTTAGAATCAAGAACAGTTCTAATTCTTCGCCATTAACCGTTGTAATATCCTAAATTCTTTTATTATAATATTACATATAATAATATTACACTTTTTAAAGAATGGACGTTTTTGAATGATGGATATTTTAAGCTAAGACTCTTTTCTTGTTCGTATAAAAAAAAATTCCCCGAAAGTGGTTAGGATAAGAAGAAAAAAGAGACTATTATGCCGAAGAAGTCCTCATAAACTACGGTTCAAGAGGGTAACTGTAGACTATAATAATAATATACGATTAGAATCATTGTCAGATCATGCATTTCTTAACAACTACTTCCACATAGTGAGATCGAAGCTGTCGGTATTACATTCGATATTTACAGAATATGATTAGTTATAATATATATTAGTAGTAAAGTAAAATAATTTATAAGATTTAGCAAGTATATATAGGATATATTTGTTTCCTACAATTTCTGCACTTTCTATTGTTGTGCCACTTATCTTTATATACTTTTCTCTAGTCTTTTTACACTATCCTATTTCATTTGGAACTGTCTATTCCATGACTGATCGATTTTTATTTCTGCAAACGCCTTCATTTAGTCATTTAGTAGATGTTCTTTCGTTCAAAAGTATAAAACGTGATTGATTCATATTGATCTCGTTTGGACTTTCGTTATTATCAGTATTTCTCAGTTTCTACGCTCGTATGCGCTCTTCCTTACGAAAATTTATTTCACTTTATTCTTTAAGCGTATCATTACGTTTAATTATAAGACATTATTAATTCCATGAAGTTAAATTTCCATAGCGGAAATCGCTTCAACGACAAATTTTTAATGTACTTACTATATAATGACAATTATTAATAACTATTCGCATATGTCTAGGGTTTTATTAAGAAGAAAGATTTCCTCTTCTACTATCAAAGGTATTATCATAGTTTTGTTAAATTACATATTTTGAGCGTTTTTAGAACATCAATCATCGATTATCGATTATAGAAAATTCTTTTCTCCTTTTAGGATAAGTAGATAGATACTCGCTATACAATCGCTTTTTGCACTTTTTCTTAAAAAGCATTTAATGAGATTGATTTGCTTTGAATTTTAAATAATAATAATATAAAAGTAGTGTCACGCCATTATCTCGTGAATCTTAACATGTAGCAAACTTCACGTGATGATATCTATGTGCGATCTATGGAAATCTAAATGTAAATCATATAACGCAAATACTATCGGACGAATGGCTGTATATTTTAATGGGTATCCAAAATCTATTATTTCTAAATTTAACTATACATTGAAGTATTTACATTTTACATTGCTAATCATACTTCAATAAATAAATATATTAATTTGTATATAACTCTTTACATACTACTCTGTCGATAATGATGTTTGCGAATGTTATCTACTCGTAAGAAAATTTGTTAAGTACAGAATAATAAACGACATATTCACATAGGTGTATAAAACTAACAATAAGACACATATAATAATAAGAACAATCTAAAACAAAATTGTCTTATTTATTATTATCTTTTAACATGAAGTGTTGCATATCTCCAGGGGCAATATTAATTATTCTTATAAATAATTATTTATATAATTACGAAAAATCCATAAATAAGCATTATTAAATAATGAATAAGAGCATCTATTTTTCATTATGAATCATTATGAAAAAAGACATCTATTATAGTCATCATCTGGCGAACTATTACTGCCACTAATGGAACGTAACCGAATGTAAAAGCACTGAACAGAAAATTTTTTAAAAAGTTGAAGCATGGAAAATTCGTCGATTAAAAGACAACAACAAAAAACAACAACTCTCTCTCTATATATATATATATATATATATATATATATATATATATATATATATGAAATTCTCCATTTCTCGCTTCTCACGTTTACTTTCCATTGTCTCTATTTACTTAATGAGCATACTAGAGTGACCATACCTTATCGTTGCCAAAGGAGGCGTATTTCTGCAACGAGTTAATGCGCGAACGTATTCTCCGCGACACTAAAGGAGAGAAAGGACTATATGGACGAAACAGGCCACTAATTAGCAAAGCTCGAGATGACAGTAGGAACCTTCCTGAGCGCGTTTACGCACGTAGTAGTTGGCAACTGACGCGTATCAAAGGTCGAATAGGGCCGATGGGTTGTTGTTCGTCGGATACGACGGCAAGTAGCCAAACTTCCTACTCCGAAATCGCATTAACCTGAATAACGAAGATAGAAATAGAGATAGTTAAGTTTATGAAGGAAGATAGAAAAATAACTTAACAATACAACTGAATAACTTATTGTCTTCGGTTTATTATATTATTATCACTAATAAATCATCTCGAAAAAGAAGAAACCATATAAGTTTCGACCGCTTGGCCAAACGTCAATATCGCAAAAGGCGATATAATTCAAATATGACGTCTTTAGCCATACTCCCTTTCCCTTCTTCAATAAGGTATGAATAGCTTCAACCTAAGAGTTCCATCCTAATACAAAATCGATCTCAAGAAGTTTTTTCGTTGATCGTATGTACTTTTTCCATACTTACTATGTGAACGTATGTATAACACAAAGCAATAATAATGTATGTGGGATTTATTCGATCCATTTTTTCATTATATCCCTACCATTTATCTTATATATTTACAATATCTTCCCTTAGAAGAAATAACATTTTAGAATGAATTTCAGATATAGTATTTGTATTACCTAGAATTATTATAAATGAATACAAATTTATTAGAAATCAAACTATTCATTATGATAAACGTTCTTTTATTAACTACCTAATTCACAATAATGTCACATATTTATGTGCATTCATTTCTGTGCATTCGTATGATATCGAGATAACATCTTCGATATAGTACAAGCATTGCAATCATATAGTAATGCAACGATCGTTCATTCTAAGGAAAAAAAATAAAAACTCCAAAGGAGTATCAAAGTTTTTACAAATACATGATTGTTTGTACTAGTTATTATAAATACAAAAAGACTCGTATGAAATGTTAGAAATCTGTTTGACCAGAACCTTTTGACTTTTATAATGCTCTCTTTTTAAATTAAAAAGTAAAGAAGAATGCGAAATGGAAAAAATCGCGAAGACAGATGAATTTCTCCACGCGATCCACGTGCCGTGGCTAAGACTAACCGAGCTTTAATTGCAGCGAATCGCCGTAATTATAGAATGCTTGCGCAAGCCCTTTTCCACCGTGCTCAACTACGTGGCGCACAAGTCCGTGCAACGGTAAACGCAACCCCCAAAAAGAAAGAGAGAAAGAGAAAGAGAGAAACGGAACGATGAAGGGCGTTCACCCTTTTCGTTCTTGATCCGAACGAAACGAGTGGAAATCTAACAAAACGAATCTCGATTGCTTGGCGCTTTTATTCGGCTGAACAAAAGTTGTGAGAGGGATAACAATATACTACGAACTAGCACTATTCTAGAAACTAAACAAAAAACGAATCATTTTAAAATAAACTAAATTAAGTTAGATGAATTCCCGATATTTAACTGTCGATAAATAAAAATCCAATGAATCAATTTAAAATGGAATTATATTTTTTGTTAATTATCTTTATTATATCTCGTTAAAATATTATCGTTTTATCGCACTTCCTACGATTGTCGTTTTTTGTTCCTTCGAAAAAAAATCCTGCTGAATGACACACCTATTCATGGAGATTAATGGGATATTTTGGTATCTACGTATTGCATACTTCATACGTAACCTAATGGCGTTGACGTAACTGTTTTACGTTTACGCTAATAATTTATCGAGCGTAACATCTATACTTAGCATTTTACTTTGGTCTTATCACAGATTTATCCGATCTACGTTCTCTTCGGATTATAATAAGAAATGAATCTAAAATTCTATAAAAACGAATTTAATATCAAAAACTATAATCAGAAATTAACTTACAAGATGAATTCAATAGAAACTTAAATAAAAATAATATATGTATATGTATGTGTATGTGTATGTGTATGTGTATGTGTATGTGTATATTTATATAATGAGATTTATAGGAGAATATAATGAGATTTTTGAAAGAAAGCAAAATAGACATTTTACCTTTAATATCATTTGCGTTTAATAACTCACTACAAAGCACTTTATACATATTCAAAATACATATATCAGCATAATTATTTTACGAATGTCAATCCATCCTCCATCGAGAACCTTACAAACCTTGATGCTCTTATTCATTTTGAAAATCTGTACTCCTGCGCCAAGTTTTCTATAATAATATAGATGGTAGTTAATATTCTAAATAAATATAAAGATAATATGGTGTAAAAAAAATATATAATGTAAAAGCCAAATAGACACATTCCTAAATATACTCATTTTATTAAATATATTGTCTTTCATAATTATACTTACACATATATAAATTATAAAGAACTCACATAATTACGAAGCTGCTGTCTAGTTTGTAATAAACGTTCAGCATTCACATTTTCGGCATCATTTTTCAAAACTTGTGGATTTCTATTCCCGTTTGAATCAATAGTTTCGTTGCGTGAAATTGTACTACCAGCATTCAAAACAGTTAATTCCTGTTCACCAGGATTCACTGTGACTACGTTCGCGTAAACTTCGGCTGATTCATCATTTTTCCAAACTTGAAGTAGCGTTTCGGTATTATAAAATGGATAGACAGCATAAACAAACGTCAAAGGTAACGAATTAGATTGTTCAAGCGACGTAGACTCGCATGATACCCCAAAAACGAGAACAAATAGACAAAATGCTACCTGTATTAAAAATAAATCTCGCTGAATAATACTATTCCAATATCAAGCAAAAATACAAAAATACAACTTACAATCATCTGGGTATTCATCTTGCTGATACTACTTCCCATTAACTAACTTTCAACCAAGTTATTTCCATTATATACTATGCAGACTGTCAAGGAATGCTGCCTAGAAACTCACTCAGATAGATTATCTTTATCAAGTTACAATGCCAGCAACCAAAGCTCCTTCCAAGGATTACATCATCGTTAAATACTCTCAAAAAAATTCATCTATATCCATTATTAAATGCACAATATAACAATGGAGGAATTAAAATGCATAATGGCACAAGAATTACATTTATAAATATTAATTTATTGCCAATTAAAATGCACATAAAAATAATTTTATATATATATATAAGTATAATCATCAAGTTTCTTATAGTTTATAATAATAATTTATCTTTCGACAACTTCTAGACGTATTACATTACATCCTAGTAGACCTTTGCCATCCCAAGGACGTGGTATTAAAGTCAGGGCCAAGATACTTGATCCACGCTTAAGTTTTATATCCAAGGATTTATACCTACTGTGTTCTACTAATGTCGCGATATCCTTTAAAGTCTTGAAATTTCCATAATTAATAGAGCCAAATTCTATAATCAGATCGTCGACTTGAATTCCCTATAATGAAAGAACATGTCACAAACCATTTTTATACTAAATCTAACTAATAATGTTTGTGTAATAATATTGAATAATTATATTAATATAATTAAATAATATTTGTGTAATAATATTGAAGTTATATTAATATAGTTCAATAATATTGAATAGTTATATTAATATAATTAACTTTGTTTTTCATATAAAGATAATGAATTTTTTTTCGTCAAAGTGTCACCATTATACTCACTGCTACTTCAGCTGGAGAAGAAGGTGACACAAGATTTACTCTTAGAAAAGGTTCTGTTGAAAATGGTTCTTCAATGTCGCTGGTTGTTGTTATAGCCTCCTGTGCTTGATTTCCAGAAAGAGAATGTACTTTATGTAAACCTTCTTCTATCTTTTTCATCAATGCTTTGTGATCATTGGTAAGGCCTAAAAGGAATCCAAAATAATGATGTATAAAAATAATAAAATTACCTAATTGATTATAATATTTTTAAGTATTTTACATACATATTATTCGATGCCTTGTATGTCTAACTTGATATACGTCGATATCCGATCTTGGATACCCCTCAGAATCCACCAGAGGATCATCCATACCCACATGGTTCTAAGGCGTATAATTAATTTATTTAGGAATATGACATATCATCCTACTTGCAGTACAAGATATTTTTCACATAAAAATATTATCTTTGAGGTTTGTTATATAAAATAATATGTTTAATGATACATACACTATCTAATACATCTTTTAGCGCGCGTATATCGTATTCAATTTTATCTTTATCTTTCATAAGCCGAAGAACCTCATCTTTCGCTTCTTGAAGTTCCATATCGACCACCATTTTACCTTTTTCTTTTGTTTTCATCTGCGCTGTAGTTATCAACTGTTGGCAAACATTTATGCGCATGTCCATTTAAAATGTTCCCAGTTCAACAAAATTATAAAGGACATTTCTAGGAATATTTAAAAAATGTCCTCGATTTTTCACATTTTTTCGTATAAATAATAATATTAATATATAATCCTATTTCTAAGATAAAAAGTTAAAAAATATAATTTGATAAAGCAATAAATTTTAAAATAACTAAAACATAATCTTCTTATTAATATTTTGAATATACATATTAAAAATTTTTTAAATATTTATCCACGTTATAAATTGCTATAAAATATTTTTTTGGTATATATAAATTATAATAGATATTGCTACTGAGGTATAAAACAATAGAATAATACTTATTGTCCTTTAATAAATACATTTTATTTTTACACTTAATATCTATATTCACTCTAGACATAAAAATATCTAAAGCATTTACATATATTTTATACTTTATATTCTATACCTTTAAGACGTTTGTAGCTTTAGAAACAATGACTTCAAATACCTTGCTTCGTGTACAACAGTTCGTGTTTCTTTAGGTGACACTGTTAGAATATCTTGCATATCAAATGGTTGTTCTATTACAGTGGGTATATCTCGCCCATAAACTAAACAATAATTATAAAATAATGGTTCATACGATAGGATATACACATGTCTTATCATATATATATATATATATGTTTATGATTAACTATAATTTTTATATAAAAGATGAAGTTCAAACCTTCACAATGTTCCAGAAACTGAATACATTCTTGTAAAGTGGAATCTTTTAAAACTACTAGTTGTTTAGCTAATTGTTCTAGAAGAGAGAGAAAACATCTTTTTGCATAGAACCAGGTATCTGTTCCTAGTTTCTTATTATAAGGTTCTAAACTTTTCATCACTCTAGATATACCAAATTCGTAGTTGCCTTTTGAACAGTATAAAGTTCCAATCACCAAATTTACAATACAGAGATGAAATAACTTTTTATCTTGATCTTCAAAGGATACTGCCTCTTCTTCTTTTTCAATTTTCTTCATTAGTTCTTCAGCATCTGCGTTTTGAGATGTCATAATGTAACTTACGCACAAATTTGCTAAGACTATAGCGCTTGTATCTAAAATCTATAAAATGAAATAGAAATTTTTTTATATTGCTATATGGAGAAGTAGTTTATTTTAAAAGGTACAAACATTATCATATTTTTTTCTGACAATCGGTTCATAAAAACCTGTTGCTTCCTTAAACTTATTTTCTTGCATAAACAAAGTATGTGCTACATTTAACTTCCATACATCATGCTCATTACAAAATTCAACGCTCTTCCTAAAAATTTTTTCTACTTGTACATAATTCTCTCTGTCCCAATATATTTTAGCTTGTGCCATTAGAACAGGTACATATTTATCTAAAGCTTCTTCATAATCAGTTACAGCTTTCTTAACAGCACTATCGTCATGATTTAATCTTGCTTCTTGAACCTGTTTAGTTGCCTTTCTCAATGTTTCGGTATGTTTGTTTGCAAGATCATCGAATTTTCGATATGCTTCTTCCGGCGAAGTTTGTTGTGTAATTAATGCATCCAGGAAATCATATAAATACTAAAATGCAACAAAAAATCAAATCATATGATAAATAAACTCCTTTTTTATAATATGTATAAATACAAAGGTAGATAAGAAAATGTTTAGATACTAGCCAGTACAAAGTGGGTACGACAATTTATTGGTACGGCACTATACTTCTATGTGTGATAAATCCTAACCTATACTCCTTGTTATTTATCGATTTGACACGGGTCAAAATAGTATGTTAAAACCCATCAAACCGTTCGAAGACAATATAACATAGAAGCATATATAGAAATATGGTAAATTGTGAGGTAAATCAAATATTTCTTGGCGAAGTTGCTGCCGTTCAAAATTACGGTGCCTTCGTCAGAATACCTGGATGTTCGCAACAAGGACTGATACATAGATCACAGGTATCATAGATGTTAATATCAGATATTCTAATATATTATAAGTAAAATTATAATAATAAAAACTTTGTCAGATTAGTTCGGCTCACGTCGACGATGTTACAGAAATTTTACAAAAAGGAGAAAGAGTATGGTGTAAAGTTATTTCGGTGAACGATGACGGTAAAATTGGATTATCTATGAAACATGTTAATCAAGGAAATGGTACTGACTTGGATCCTAATGGAGTCGAATTGCAAAGAGATATGCAAAAGAAAAAAGTCTATGTTCCACAACAACGAAAAACTATTCAATTAGAAGCTGTTTTTAACACAACATGTACAAAGTGTGGGACGCGTGGACATTTGGCTAAAGATTGCTTTGTGCCACCTAATGGAAAGAAGTATGAGTTAATACCAGAAATAGAAGATGTATCATCTATCCCAAAGGCACAGAATGAGCAAGAAGATAAGAAGATAGAAAAAACAGAAAAAGCAGAAAAAACAGAGAAGAAACATAAGACAAAAAAGTCAAAAAAAAGAAAGAAATCTAAGAAAAGTAAGCAGCATACTGATGATAGTAGTTCTGAAAATGAACAAACAATAAAGAAAAGTAAGAAGATGAGATCCAAAGATCATAAGCAAAAGAAAAAAAAGCGTAAAAGCAGTACCAGTGATACAGATTCTAGTGATAGTTCTAGTCAGGATATTAAAAGTCACAAACGGAAGCACTCGGAGAAAATCGAAGTTCGAGCAAAAAAGTGCAAACACTCGAAAGAAAAGCATACAAATTAAGTCCATCTTATCTAAAAGCTTATTACATTAAGATTTTTGTAGTATACAGGTGTGATAGTTGCTATCATTATTATTACAAAGATCATGAAACTATAAATATTACAATAAAGATGTACAATAATATTATAACTTACCGGTGTCAAATACTTATATGTTAAATGTACATTTTCAGCTAAAACATCTGCTGCTAAATCATAATATTGATATTTACAATATAGCAACAGTACATTAGCAAATGTTTCAGGTGGAAAAGGATTCTGTTGTAATAAGAACTGTAATTTTTCGAACCCTTCACTCGGCTTTGTATCCATATTTAATAATGCTTGATTATGTAATGTAACGGCATCTAATTCTTCTTCAGAACGTGGAGGCATATCTGTCAATGCTTCTTTAGCAGCTTCATCTTAAAATCAAAGCATAATTAGAACAATGTATTCTTACTACTTAATTACATGTTATTTAACAATTAATTTTATGCAATTACAATTTTGCAATTGGTATTCTATAGCAGCTTTAAGATTAAAAGCTTCTGTTAAAGCTGTTTCATGGAGAGTAAGTGTGTTTCCAACACTACGGACTTCAATACCTTCTGTTGCCATACCCACACCTAGTTCCGGATGTTCTCTGATTCCTTGCTCAATGATATCAGCTATAGAAAAAAATATAGGTTAAATTCAATTACAGACATTTTATTAATATACACGTTGTTAATGATAATTTGATAATTTAAAATAGACACTTTACCAATATGTTTTAAAGAGGCTGCATATTCTTTTAGTTTGAAATAAGAGAGAGCAATGTTATAAGACAAATGAGGTTTAAATCCTGTAATTTGTAAAGCATTTGAGAATTTTTTTAAAGCTTGTTCATATTCCTCTTCCTGGAAGAAAAAAAAATGTGTCTGTACAATTTATTTCTTCTTTGTATTGCAGAATTATACCTTGTATAGTAGACATCCCAAGTTTACTTCTGTATCTACATCATCGAGTGGACATTGATCTACAAGATTTTTTGCAGCTACCATATCTTCTTGTCCATACTTTATGGCTGCTTGTAACTTCTTTACTTTATATTCTAAATTACTTGAATCAATGATAGTCAAAGAAACTGCCCAAGCCTGTTGATACATACAGGCTTGATGTAAAGACTGAGCATGATAAAGTTTATATATATTTTCTTCTGGACATATTTGAACCAACTTTTCGTAACAGGTAGCTGCTGCCACAAAATCTTGCATATAAAAATGACAATGAGCAAGAAGCGATAAACAAGGTCTGGACTGCAAAAAACATCATATACACACATAAAACTATTTATTTACAACAGATAACAAAAGATACATATATAAATCAAGAGGTCATACATCAGGATGAGACTCAAAAAGAGTCGTTAATACTTTGATTGTGTCTGCATATCGCTGTTCCTTGATCTATAATTTTAATTATATTTATAGCAATGAATTCTAGTTTATTAATAATATAAAAATAAAAAATCAAATAAATGATTTTAAAACATGACAGGGTACACAAAAATCTACCATAGAATAAATTGTTTTCGTATATTCTCCGTCTTTAATATATACATTTTGTATAAAAGTATTCATCTGAAATATTTCAAGTAAAAATTATGACACTGAACACGTAGCGATTCGAAACGTTAATACATAGAACAATCGTGTCACGTGCATTGTTTTGACAGGCATAGACCGCGTTGTCATAGTAACACAAATTATCGCCCCTGTATCATCGAGCAAGTTTATTTCTTACACCACGACGCAATGTGCTACATAAAACATACGTGTGTATACATACATATGCATATATATATATATATATATATATATATATATATATATATATATATATATGTATATATATATATATATACACATCAGCAGTCAATAATAGCCTACGAGTCAATCTCATACCGTTAAGAGAATGTTCCATATCTATCAATCTTATCCTATCATATACACATAAGAAAAAACATAATTGCGTATTAAGAATATTCATATGTCATTATTTGAAACATAACAATCGATCAAAGAAGACAATATTTCTCAACATATAACAATAGTGGAGCAGATAAAACTTTAAAGCCGAATATAGTCATGTAATTCTTTTCAATTTAAGTAAATATTATTTTCTTATTATGGATAATCGTTACTAAGATAACGAATTGGAAATTATACTTCTCCAAAGAGCCAAAATAATCTCTTACTCATCTGCACATCTGTGGAAATGTGTCATATTTCGTGTCAATACATATATAAATTTTTCTAATAATAAGCATATTTTTTACATATATACAAATAGAATAATATAAGGTAAATGGAACCTTTTCTTACTAATCTAAAATTGATTAGTAAACTATCATTGATTGCTGACGTAAATACGTATTTGTTAACAATTAGTGGATGAGATGAATCATACCAAAAGTAATTTTCTGTTTAAAGTTATTTTCCGTTAAATCAAAATGGATCCAAAAATGGACGAATCAATTGATACATATAGTTTTTGAAACATTTGTATGACAATATTTATAATATCACGTTAAATATAATTCTTAACAATGATTTTTACGTAAAATCATATAATAAAAACATAAATAAAATATCGTTAAAAATTGACATCGAACGAGAAAAACGGAAAAGCAGAAAACGTGTTCTGATTCGCAAAGACAAGTCGCCAAGTGGCGCGCCCTTATGGCAGATCACGAAGATAAAGAGTACGGAGCTGAGTGAGCGGCGAGCGAGCGAAATGCGTCCGAATTTTTGCGAAGAATTTCCGAGCGACAGTATTTGGAGAAACGTGGAGCGTATAAACGCTCGTGAAAGGGTCTCGAAAAGATTCGTGCGAAGGACGCTGTTTTTTGTTCTTCAATGATCTTCGGTGAAAAATATTGGTTTTCGATCCAACTCACTTGTTCGCTTGGGAGTGTCGCGAATTTGTTTACACGAGCACACACAGATCTATATGTGTACATAAAAAAAGTAAACGTGTGTCAGTGCGTTGGTAGTGTTGCGGCGTCCTTGTTGCTCTTTCTTCCTCACCTCTCCCCACGGTCCTTCCGCCGTTCACAATTATCTCTGTTTCTGCTGTATACTCTTCCTTTCTTTTTTCTCCGTTTCTTTTTCTTCCTCCCTTTCTCTTTCCCTCCCTCTCTCCTTTTCTCTTTCCCACCAGTACTGCGGTATTCCGATAGCGCGCGCGTTATTCCTCACGCGGAGAAGGAGAAGGAGAGACGGGTGCGTGTGTGACTTCCCACATCGAAGAAATGTCGTCGGTAGTAGCAACACTCATGGCGACGAAATAAACGGTGAAACATGTCCGGTCCGATGGTCAGTCGTTCGCAGACAGGCGACTGCGTCGATATTGGTTCTTCGATGCAAGCAATACGTTGCGTCCTTTGCGAGAAGACCGACAAGCTGTCGAGGTGTTCGAGGTGTAAATCCGTTTTCTATTGCACGAAAGAACATCAGAGGCGTGATTGGAAACGTCACAAAGAATTTTGTGGAATCCGAGCACCATGGCCAAATGATTCTTCGCTCGTTGTACTTTCCACAAACGATACAGACGGAAATCGTACTTCTGCCGTGACCGCCGATCATTCCTCTTCGAGAAAACGCTACACGCAGAACACACGACCACTTTCTAACCTAACCGACCAACCTCAACTAACTAACAAAGTCTTTGCTGAGCTGGTCGGTGATCACGCCGTACGGGAAAAGAGCGACGACAAGGATTTCTCACGTTCTTATCCTTTGAAACTTATCCGAGGTATGATCTCACTATTTCCCTTTCTCTTTTCTTATTCCAGTTTTTCATTTCTAAATCTTTCATTTCTTATCTTATAATACAATATTAAACCGACTTTAACGTTCTATCGGAAGTAATGCTAATAGCTAAATAAACACAACAGTAATTTCGAATCGTATCTAAATCTCGATCGATTTATTACTGTTTTGCTTTTTTTTTTGTATTGTTTCATATGTACTTTGAGAAATCTCAATGTTAAACTTGCTTTACTTTTATGGAATTTCATGCTAACGTTATTTATTTTTTGAGGATTTCCTCTTTTCTAATATAAAATTTTCTTTGTTTACAGATTCTAATAAACGATCTGAGAACTTAATCTATCCGAAGTATGTAGATCAAAATTTTAAGAAAAAACAGAACGGAGACGAATCGAAGAGCAACCTGATTGTTAAAGCTGATGGTTGGACTTCTCCTATAACTTATGAAGGTAGCTCAGAAGATACGATTTTAGGAGCTAGAGCAGAATTATTGAATCCTGCCTTAGAGAGTTCTACAATTCTCAGTAGTTTGCAAGATTCAGAATTAGATATGCCAACGCATCACAATGGCATGAAAAATTTCCTAGATGTTCAACTTCGTGAAGAAGACCTTTTACCCCCTTTTTTACATAGAAATAAGAACAATTTAGAGGAACTGATAGGCGAAATTTGTAGAAATGTGATCAGAGACATGAATGAATATGGCGTGTGCGTGGTGGACAATTTTTTGGGTGCGGATAAGGGCCTCGCGGTGCTAAAAGAAGTTTTAAATATGTATAGTGCTGGGTTATTTAAGGATGGACAATTGGTTTCCAATAAGGCTAGTGCAAACGACTTAAAAACAATTCGAGGTGATCAGATAACATGGCTGGATGGAAAAGAAAAGCCTTGTCAAAATATTGGCATGCTTATATCTCAAGTTGATGCTATTATCATGAGGGCAAACAAAATGCACAATAATGGGAAGATGGGAAGCTATACAATCAACGGCAGAACAAAGGTAAATAAAAGAGTATACATTTTTGTAAAAATTTCTGTTTAGTAATTAAAAAATGTCATACGATAATTTTGTTTAATGACTACTTTGCAATTTGATATCTTTCATTTTGTTAAATTATTTCTCTGTTTGTCATTTGAATAAGAAAACGATGTCTTCATTGCTACATATAAAACGATACGATTTCAAGACTTTGTAATATTAATCATCATTTGTATAAAGAAACTAATATTATTGTACTGTTATTTATATCGATAGAATTGATATCTCGAATAATCTCTTTAGATTGGATTTACCAAATGTTCTACCATTTTTTATTAAATGGACATGATTATCAAAGAGAAAGAAAGTATTTCTTCTTCTAGCGATAATATCGACTATTCCTTAAAACTAATATAAAATGTTTCAATAACAGTCGTGAAAACAAATGAAAGGCCATAGTAAGAGTATATGTATTCTTTCTCTACTATAGTCGGTGCGATCGAATATCAGTTGTAAAATTAGCCGAACCGTTTAGTATGAGCTTTTCCAGTCTGGGATTATTTACACCGTTGATTACACAGATAGAAATAGGTTAATAAAGAAAGAACATTAAAAATAACGTTCTTCATATACGTCAAGCAATCAGTACAAATTTTTATATTTGTTTAATAAAATTACAATCTTTATTGCGTACAAACATCGTGCTCCATTTTATAAAAATCATTTAAAAATATTTACGCTTCAATTATAATTAAGATTTTTGATAAATCGTAATCTTGAAATCGAAAAAAATGAGGTTGTGATCGTATAAGGCTACACAGAGGAGAAAGAAGAAAGGAGAATGGGTAGGAAGGGAGTAAAAAGAAAAAAAAGAAAAAAGGTACAAAAAGGAAGAAAGGAAAGTAGAAGGAAGAGTAGGAATTTAGTGGAGAAGGTCAGGATCCTGAAATCGTCGCGATCTTCGAAAGAGATCTCGGACGTTGAACGAACAAGGCTCGCGGGAGAGAGGGGAATGATAGAACTCACGAAGTGCAGTCGGTCACGTACGCCTTTACCCACTCCCCACTCCTTCCCCAACCCGTCTTCTCATTTATCCGTGAAGCCACCCACGAGCCGCGTCATTTGTACGCATTATGTACATGCGTACACGCGTATGTATGTATATAACTAAATATATGCACCATCTCCACTTAGGTATAAAACGGCAATTTTATTTGCGCTTTTTTTTCCGAAAATGGAAAGTTCACTCAGGCGAGAATTGTTCTCTAACCTTCCTGAAGGTGAATGCTTGCGAAAGGAGAGGTGTGCGGAGAATTGCGCCAAAGATTTATCATGATTCCTATATAGATGTATCTGTATTTCTTATTACGTAGAAGCAGTTAGCAGTTTTCTTTATATATATATATATATATATATATATATATATATATATATATATATCGTTATGATGTATATAATATATTACCATTGTTATCATTATTGTCTATAAAAAAACGTATCACTTCGATAATGAAATTAAAAATTAAAATATTAATGTCGTATATAATGACGGTTTTAAATATATGAAGATCAATTTTTCAAACTTTTGATTCGTTTTATATACACACGCATACATATAGTAGGTCAACAAAATATTCGGTCAGTTTTCGAAATTGAATAACATTTTGTGAACTGGTTAAAAAAAGAAAAGAGAGAATGCGTGTGTGTTCTTGATGTTAAGTAGATATAGGATAATTAATGATTTTTTGTTTCAACAAAGGAAAAAAAAATACAAAATTAGCCTTTTTAAAATCACAAAATTTCTCTATGGTTATACAAAAAATTAGATTCACTATTTACCTTGTGTAGAAAGGGAAGTTATTTAATTTGAAAAGGATGTCTGAATATTTTTGTATGTGTACTATATTTGTAAAAGAATTTCGCTTCGATTCTTTGTCTAGTGTGCGCACGCACGAACATTCTGCGACGTTTATTATTAGACTGATAGATTTTGGATCGAATGAACTCTCGAGGCCTATTTTGAACAATCGATACACCTATCAATCGAAAATCAAACTATACGAGGATAAAGTGAATATTTACAATACTAATATATTTAACGATACATCGATTATAATAGAGTGGAGGTATCGATCGATACTCGAGTTCAAAGGAGCGCGCTTTTACCATTTTATCGCTCATCTATGTAGAATTTTACGCGACGTCAGACGTTAAGCGCTAATTGAAGAACAAAAGGATCCATTAATTCATTTTTACTTATATTAGAAGGGAGCAGTGTAACTCAATCAATTCGAGATCATTCGCGTTGTTATTGTAACAATACGTAATCTTCGGATTTTTCTTTTTCTATTTTTGGATAATAATTCGATTATATTTCCGTGAAAAAAGAAATTGTATAACCCTTGAATATTTACTACGAAATGAATCTAATAGGTTTTATTGAGATAAAAATAAAAAGAGAAAAAAGAAATAGAATAAAGATATGTTCAAACGATCGATCGATTTATTGACTTGCAAGCGTTCGACCGTTTGATAAATATTTTCTTATCCTCGCTTATCCTCGAACTTGACGTATTTGTTTTATTTGGCAATCAATTCTAATGTTTTCCCTTCTCTCTCTCTCTCCCCCCTCCTTCCCCTTTCCCTCTGTTTCTCTCTGATTGCCGATGTGACGCTTCAACCAGAAATTAATAGATTGCTCCAAATTGCTCCTGCAAATGTACAGGATACACAGACATTTTATACGAGTATCTTAAAATCTTTTTAAATTCTGTTCGCAACTGAGTTAAAATTAGATCATGTTGAAACAACAATTGTACATTTCTTTTTTACGTCGCCAAGATTTAACCTCGAACGACAACGCTCCTCACAATCGTCCTATTTAATTGGTTCTCGTGACACGCAGTATATTCACGTTTTGTTGATTCCACTTACAATCCGAACAAAGCGCGTCGAAACTGATTATCCTTGTATAGAAATTTTCACGATACATAATTAAAAATGATTAATATTTCTACGAATTGTGAAAATCATGATTATGATGATTCTAATGGGCAATTTAGTTAATTTTGAATATAATTTAAAGTATCATTAAAAAAATTTCTTACAATCGATGATGACATCTTTATATTCAATTTTTATTGTATAATATGCTTATAATAACATGTCGACCTAAGATCACAACGATATTATTCGTTAGACTGTGTTATATTCACCGTAGCTAATCAGAGAAGCGACAATTATCGCTTTGCTTTTTATCGTGTCACGTACTTTTAAGTAGATTGTCCTTTTCTTATCAGAACATTCTTCATTTTGTAAAATGTTTTCTCTGGACAGACAAAAAGAAGAGAAAGAAAGACTCTTATCAATCTTTATGATAAATAAGGAAGTAGACAGTAAAGTCCTTAAAGGATAACTTAGGTCAATTTTACAAAAATTCTTCCTTACAACGCTCAACTTTTTTTTCATAATTTCATAATTTATTTTAAAATAACACGCTATTTGAACAGATACTATGCAGGATATTTTATGAACAAGTTTCTTTTTTAAATGTTATTCTTATCGAATATAAACATCCGATAGATTATTATAGGTATCAATGGTTACAATGTGTGATTATCTAACATGTTATGATAACGCATTCGTCTTTCTTTTTTTATTTTTTCTTATAAAGTATTCTATAGAATGTAAATTTGATGATTGGACGTGCTGGTCATATCAAAACATTTCTTTCTTTCTTATGTTGAATTAAAACACCTATATTTTTCTTATAATTATTTCCAAATGAATAAAGATAGTTGTTTTAACAGACATAAAAACGTACATTGTACACATAATACATACATACATACATACATACATAAAGACGTAGAATGTAGATAAACCTCGCGCGTGTTTCTTACGACTCGTATTTATGCTCGTTCATCGTCCTCAATGAGATGATACACAACTTCGATTTAATGTCGTAGCTTTTATACATTATTTATCGTTTGTACACCTGTGGCCGGCCATTAATTTATCATAGTTGGATAGTGGGTGGTATAGAGAGTTCTTCATGGAGCCAAATTTCTATGTCTGTATCTTGTATTATCCCTTCGATCTTATTCTATAATGCAAAATATTAATGTGTTAGAAATATACATATGTACTAAAGATTTGACAAGCCAATGGTTGGTATATCCGAAAGTAAGTAGTAAGCCAATAATAATAGTTTCTTCGTTACTATGATTATTAGTAACTAATAAAAATTAAAAGTTATTTGTTTTCAAAGATGAATAGTTCTCGATCCAAATGAATATTAAACATGGAATATTTTATCATGAAATAAATTATTGACCTTTTGACTTGGAGAGCCTTCGTTACATATGTGTATGTGTGTGTAATTTATATATATATAATTAGCTTGTGTCACATCTTCATTATATACGAATATTACTGATATTTTATGTTGTAGAATAAAATCGAAATGATAACATAAGATAAAAAAAAATCACGCTAAATTAATGGCCTTTAGATGCACATCAAAGTCGATATACAATATAGACTTTATTAATGAACGTATCCACTCAATTTTTATTTGATAATTTTATATTCATAATGTTATTAATGTTATTAAACGTAGAACTATCAAGAATTAATACATATTTCTTTAAGAAAATATTATGTCGGTTTTTTTATGTCGATATAATATATACAAATTTGTACGTTAGATTTTAAAATTGACGGAGGTACAATAATAAGTGAAGGACGAGGGTAGGGCCAAGGCTAGCGTTACACGTGTTACCAATTGATAGAGATACGTGATAACTCGCACGAAGGGCTAAGGCTAGACTAATAGTCTTTTTCTGGAAATGTGACTTTCACTAACTCGTGTCTCTTGTATGTACTTTTTATATCGTTAAAAGTGTCATACAGGCACGCACACACATGTATTCTTCATCATTTTTATCATTATATTAATTTTTAATCATTACATTAATTCTTATTAATGAAACATCATATTATGAAATAAAATAATTTTTGAGAAATTACACACACACGCACATACAATTGACACAATTTATATATAACTTAAAGTACTTGTATACCTATTGTTTGTTTGTACAAATGATTAGTTTTTATAAAATCAAGTAGTGTTTTTTGTTATATAAATAAATGTCACGCAAATACTCATCCCGTTTGTATAATTATCTAGGAGAGAAATCACAGAGCTTAAAGAAAACTTTGTTACTGTCACTTCTGAATAATAGAAAGCTGCGGGAATACCCGGAACATGTGATATGCTTTGTTATCGAATTTTCCTCGTTGCCGAACGCACACATGTTCCCAAAGAATAACGTAGCTTCCTGACATTTAATCACTCCTATTACAACACTCATAAACGTTACTCAAGAGTCTCTAAAATCAGAAGAAAAAAATTTCACTTCTTCTTAATTTCAGATGAAAATATGATAACGAAATTTCAAAATTGTTATTATAATTCTAAATTCTGTATTTTTAATCCTCTATAATGTGAAACTTGTAATATATAACAAAATAATTAAAATTATTAAAAATTAAAATAATTAATATATGTAGTTATACTATACTCTCTCTAAGTATAATGTATACTTAGCAAACATTAATTTGTAGTATATGAACTAACCGTGAAACTTTCCTGACGAAAACATAAAATAAAATGTAAATAAAATAATATATTTATATAATAATATAAAAATAATATATAATAATGTAATAAATAATACACACACACACACACACACACACACACATATATATACTGCGGAGGCTTCTAAGTTACGTACATAATGTTATAGAGGGTTAACGGGGTATAACGTACACCGTACTTTCAAAATTTAATTTATGTGGGTCATTGCTCGATATTGCGAGTAAGTTTTCTTTCTCTCTTTTTCTTATAATTTTTTACTGACCTTTTCTGCGACGTAACACAAAATTAATTCTTCTTTCCTTTCTTTTACGTTCTTTCTTTCTTTCTTTTATTTCCTTTTTTCCAGGCAATGGTAGCTTGCTACCCTGGTCACGGTTCGCATTACGTGAAGCATGTGGATAATCCTAACCGGGATGGACGATGCATCACTGCGATTTACTATCTGAATCAAGATTGGGACATTAAGGTAAATCTTTTGCCATGTTTAATCATAGCCACATTCTTTTCTACTTCATTTATTTAATTATCGAATTCTATTTTTAAAATTGTATATATCCATGTACAATATATTTACAAAATGTTCGCTTTATCGATCGTTAAAGAAAAAAAATTAATGTATATTGATTTTTCAATGTCTTCTCAGACGCCATATTGAGTTATATAAAAAAACTTGGATATATATAAGGCATAAAAAATAAAATACGTCATACATTCTCAATATATACATTTAGAGTATACAAAGAAATAATAGATCAACAAAAAATTTCCGTTCGATTTTTTTTTTTTTTTTTTTTTTTTTTTTTCTTTTTTTTTTTTTTTTTATAGATTTGAAATATGTGACATATATGTATATATATAATACATAGTCGATTCATGCATATGATTCACGCACTTACAAACATATTCATCATCAAAAAACAAGCTTTTAGCGCAATAAATTTGAATCATGTTGTTTAAGAATATATTCGAATGAAAATCTCGAATATGTAATCTCTATTCGTTTGTAATCATTAAAATGGTGGTTTCATATTTTTAACGTCCTTATAAGACGATACAAAACTCGTGTCCTTCGTACGAAAATAGGAAAAAGTAAAGGCATGAAGGGTTTTAAAATGCTTACGTGCTAAACTCAACGTACACCCACGTATAAGAGACAGCAAGAACTCGTATAGCTCGATATGGGTTTTCTCGCTTGCTTTCTTACTTGCTTGCTTGCTTGCCTGTTGAGCAATATTTACGTTGACCTACACGATAAATATGGAAGACTTTTAACACATGTTCTGTTCAAGGACTGCCGTACCAGGTGTAGGATATTTTAAAAGAACGGAAGTTTAATGTATAAATTGTCTCTCGATTTAATTTCTAATAGAATGACTGAAGAAATGTAATTGTTAACTCTCTATAATTTAATCATGCAATTTAAAAATCATATATATATATGATTTTAAAAGTGTCTGAAGGGGTGCGCGTGTGTATGGGGGTGAGAGAGAGAGAGAGAGAGAGAGAGAGAGAGAGAGAGAGAGAGAGAGAGAGAGAGAGAGAGAGAGAGACCATTAATTATGGAAATGATTTAAGTCATATTTTTCGTTTTGAGATATTTGAACATTGGATTTAAATTATTTGAAAATTATTTTTCTATAATGACGAATAGAAATATAAGTATATTTATTCGTAATATTATTTTAAAATGTTAAAAATATCGCGCGATAAAATATGTCTTTTAACGTCTCAAATGTAATTTTCATAATCACCGACTTATATATATCTCCATTTTTTGTTCAATTTTATTTCTTTTATTGCAACAAAAAAGAAAAGAAAATTGACATTGAAGATGCCTTGTTGTTGTCAAAGTTTAAATGACAATTTCTTTGTATACGTTTATATTTAATATTAACCTTGGCAATCTGATTTAATCTAATTGTAAACAATTTTTTTTGTTTTCTTTTTCTTTTCTTCTTCGAATAATCATATATTGATGATTCATTTTATAATTATAGAAAAATGGAGGCCTTTTAAGGATATTTCCAGAAGGTTGGCGCGATCAAGTAGCCGATATCGAACCTTTATTCGATAGAATACTCTTCTTCTGGTCGGATAGAAGAAATCCTCACGAAGTACAGCCGGCATACAAAACGAGATACGCAATCACATTATGGTACTTCGATGCCGAAGAAAGGAACCAAGCTTGTAGAAGGTATCAAAGGGAAAGTAGGTTGATGATCGAATTTATCTCAGAATTTTCCTCAATGTTTCATTATATTTTGAATTTTTCGTTTGGTAATTAGTTCTTGTTAACTCATTTCATTTGAATAACATTTCATTTAAAGCAAGATTTAATCTATTAAACTGTTTCTTTCTATTCTGAATAAATTTCTGAAATATATCAAAGTTTTTACAATTAAATATAAGGAATAAAATGTACGTTTTGTTCTTTCACTTATTCTTGTTCATTCGTTGCCTAATTAAAAATGCATAATGGCGCCACTGAAGAGGAATTCATTCAAAAAAAATTGCTAACCAAGTGGGATTCATTAAAAAATTCGTCTTTAAGACAAAAAAATCTCGTTCCAGATGTAAAGACAAAGTTAATCGTATAAAGTGAACATTCTTTCTCGCAATGTATACATTATTTTCTTTTTTCTTTTTTAGGAGAAATATTACATGCAAAAACGGCGAAGAGTTCGTGAGACACAGAGTCTAAAGGACCGTTAGACTGTCCGTCGACTGAAATTCTAACTTTAATAGCTGAACTTATACACCTGTACATAGCTACATATGAAAAGAAAGCATTGGTACATAAAACGTATTATTATGTATTAAGTATATATATATATATATAGCCGATAAATTTGGCGGGAGGAATTGAATAGTGTATAAAAGAAAAACAATACGAAAGGCAAAAGATAACGAAAGGCTTATCACGCGTAAAAATGTGCAATAGACGTAAGAACGTTCCTTTTTTACAAATGGTACTGTAATATATATATATATATATATATATATATATATATATATATATATATATATATTGTGTCTATATATATAAACACCCAACACATCCACACATTCAACGTTCTAAGTGCATATGATATCTCCTGCAGTTCTTACATCGTTAACATAATTTTTAATCGCATTTTTCTTTCAACATGATTTTAATGCTTATAATCTTCTCACCAAATATTTCAAATAACAATTTTAATATCCGTTTCGTTGTCATTTAAAAAATCATCCTTTTATCTTAATTCTATGTGAATACCTTAAAACGAACAAGTATTGAATTCTTTATCCTTGGTAAAGTTGAGAAAAATATAGCTTTGTCGTATCGTTCTAATATAATTTAGGTGATCTAAGCTTCCTTGATTCTTACATATGGACAATTATATTTATATAATTACGATGAAACAATACGCGTATACAAGTGAAAAATATTGTTGAATAATTTTCTATTTTTATTGTATAATCTTATGCGACATTATTGGTTTTACCATAAAATTGTATATTTCCAAATAAGGATGCCACGATTGATGATTTACCAAGAATCATTTATGGTTCCAGTACGAGAAATTGAGGGATATCAAGACCCAATTTGTACTTGTAATATTGTTATATATATACTGTGAAGTTGTAGGAGCACTGTGTTTAATATTGTATGTATCTATTTATATAAATCAATAATGAAAACAAAAAATTAGTACGTATCGTTTACGTCCTCTTGAAACATTTTCGCACATAAGATTATTCTATTAGTCCAGAATTTATTATCATTGATAAATGAAGATGAGCATTAGGAGAGTTTTAAAAAGTATATATTACGTTTCATAATGTTAAACTTATCTGATGTATCCAAATCGTTAGTAAACATTAATAAGTTATTTTCTAAATACTCCTGCGTATTGTATTATTGGATACAGAGGATCCAAAAATGTACCCCCGATATCCTCGATAAGTTATTTCCGATGTTCATGTTTTATTTAATTTTACGTACATATAATCGACGTTAATATTTGTTGTAATTTAAGTTATGAAGTAGATAAAAATTTATTAAGTATTGTAAAATGACGTGATTTTGTTATTTAGAAAACTAATAAATGCCTAACAAAATGTATAGATGAATATTTTTGAATAATTGACAAAAGAAAAAGAAACTTGTTAGAAAAACTTTAGTAGTATTTTATTTATCATACATTTAATATAATTCGATATATTTATTGCGTACTTGGAATTTCACAATCTTCGATTAAATTTGCTGCAGGTACATATGTCTTAAATGAGAACTTATTATTTGGAAATGATCCAGGATTAATTACATGGCAATTTGAGTAAACAGTCGAGTATGGTTCGTACTTATCCGCGACTACAATTAAATCGGGTGTAGGATGTAAACGTAAGGCATAATCGTGTGTCCAATAAACAGGACTTGCCGTAAGTGTTAGAGGAACCAAATGTGCTTGGCAAATAATAGATTTAGCGAACTGAAACATCAAATAAAATTTTCCTTTTGTAACACAAAGTTTTCATTTCAATCGTTTATATTCCATGTATATTAAAAAACTTACATGATTAGGTACTTTTGATTCTTCTCCACTAGGAAAACGTAAAGTATTTCTACACATTTTTATCAACATATCTTCTCTATATACCACAATCTCTTTAGTACAATATTGAATTCTGCAAGGATTAGTGGCAAATATAGCTTCAGGTATAGCTTTCTGGATATCTTCGACCACATATTTGGACAATGACCGTCTTGGTAAAATTTTTGGTGCGCCTAAATCACAAGGACCTGGTACAAATATAAATTTCGAAGACGTCTTTATAGTCGGATATTGAACTATTAAATCAGCTAATTTCTTGAAACCTTCCTTCATTGCTGCTGGACTGAATTCATTTTCAGGAAAACTCAAAAAATTCCCACATATTACAAAAGCTATTGGTGGAATGTCCACTAATCCATCCAACATTATTTTGAATTTATATAATACAACTAAATTGTCAAGCCATAAATCTGATAGAAAAATTATCATTCCATTTTGATTGGATTCTTCATACATTTTCAACTTTTCAGATAATTTCAATGATGTAGGATGAGGTCCACCAAATGTATTAGCATCTCCAAAATCTGCACGTGAATTATCAGATGGTTCTGGTGGTGGAAATCCTATTTCTTTAACATGTAATACCCCATTAGTGTAAGTACCACTAACTAATACTATAGAACCTTCCATTATCAAACCATCTTGGAAAATGTATATACAATTGTAAGGAAAATATATATGAATATAATAAATATAATGTGTATATAAAATTTACATTATCTTTTGATAAATTAGATTAAAAAGGATATTGCATGTCTCAAATCAATTTTTATTGCTCCTCCTGGGTCTTCCAAATAATAATGATTTTCAGAGAATTCAGCTATAAGGCCTAATAAGCAAATATCTCTTGTTTTACTCTCGTTGAACAACGATTCAATAGGTGTTAATTTTATTCTGGATACATTTTTTTCTCCAAGCTTATGTGAAGTAAATAGTTCATGTCTTAATAATCTATATAATACAGTTTCAAATCTATCTTTGAAAAGTATAGTCTTTTGTGTTACATCAGAATATAAATCCATAGTGCTTTTATGTAATACAAATTTTTTCTTGTTAAGATCATATATAATTTTTGGTATATCATATGCATCAATAACATTTAATTTTGTCTCAGTTTCTTTTAGTATATCTGATCTCATAAAATCTGTAATAGCAACTTTAATGTGATCGACTTCCACATGTGGATTTTTTAAATTTTGAGATAATACTCGCTCTACTACACCCGTAAGCCAATTTTCTTGTTCATCCTCATTTACTTGTGATAATTGTTTGGCAACAGAAATACTAAGTGTCCTAAGCAAAACCATTTGCATATATTAAGCAAATAAATACTTATTATCCCAAATAATTATTGTAATAATTTATATCGATAAAATATTTTCTTACCTTGATAATACAAGTCCATAAATAGAGAAAGTCGATTGAACAATTTTAATTAATTTTTCATCAACCATGATTTTAACAAATCTAAATTACTACGAATTTCATAAGAATATAATTTTAATTTTTATAAAATGTACATCACTTTTTGAAACGAAAATACTGTTAAGTGTAAGAATACTCAAAGACGTGTTATGTACTTTCCCGCCTTTTTCTTTATTACCTTGGAATGTCATTGATATATATCCGTGAATCTATCTAGATCTGTCTAGTCACGATATCAAAACATAAGATGTTTGTACATTCTATACGAGTTGCTCTTCTTAAATATTTTACTTAACGATATGCTCCGTGGTCATTTGCAATAAATATAGAATGTAGAACATAACCAAAAAATAAGAAAATGGCAGCGAACGAAAGGGAGGCAGAACCTGGAATCACTTTTAAACCACTTTTTCGTAATCTTATGGCAGACGATCCTGAACCAGAGGCCACAGAGATAGAAAGTCTTTGTGTAAATTGTGGTAAAAATGTAAGAGATAGATACATTTTTATAAAATTAAAAATACGTAATATTTCATTGTTGACTACTTATTTCATCTATGTTTAGGGCATTACAAGACTTCTCTTGACGAAAATACCGCACTACAAAGATGTCGTGGTAATATCCTTTGATTGTGAGAATTGTGGTTATCAAAATAATGAAATTCAAAGTGGAAGTAAAATATCCGAAAAGGGCATTAAAATTACCTTGGAAGTTAGCTCGCCAAGAGACTTGAATCGTCAAGTAGTAAAGTCAGATTATACCAGTGTTCATTTGCCTCAAATAGATTTTGAGATCCCTGCAAGATCTCAGAAAGGAGAAATTACTACGATTGAGGGTATAATAGATCATAGTATCGAAGGATTGGAACAAGACCAACCAAGACGTAGAGAAGAATATCCAGAAACTGCAGAGGAGATAGATAAATTTTTAGCAAAATTACGAGATCTTAAAATACCTAGCAAACCATTTACAATAATTTTTAAAGATGCATCTGGAAACTGCTATGTTGAAAATCCAAAGGCACCGCTTAAAGATTCTGGATGTAAAATTACTTATTTTAACAGATCGGAAGAAGAAAATCGTTTATTAGGGATATATAATGAAAATACAGAAGCTCTTTTGACACCTATACAAGATGGAGAACATACTCTTGAAGATATTGAAGGTGAAGTTCTATCTTTTCCTACAAATTGTCCAGATTGTAATAGTCCTTGCGAGACTAACATGAAACTGACAAGTATCCTTTTTGCCAAGATCAACATTAATTTGCTAATCATTCTATTTTTTGTTTTAAAACTTTTTATTTATTATAATTAAAAATTATAATATATTAAAGATATTACTTTTCCTTAAGATTTAACATAGATATACCACATTTTAAAGAGGTTGTAATTATGGCAACACTATGCGAAGCATGTGGTCATAAAACTAACGAAGTTAAAAGTAGTGGGGGAGTAGAGCCTCATGGAGTAAAAATAGAGGTAACAATTACAGGAAAAGAAGATTTTACCAGAGATTTATTAAAGTCTGAAACATGCTATATGGAAATACCAGAACTTGAATTAGAAGTTGGCCCAGCAGCTTTGGGAGGCAGATTCACTACTGTAGAAGGCATTATTGCAGCGGCTAAAGAACAAATATCATCATCTACAGCTTTTATGGGTGATAGTACAGATGCTGAAAATGTTAACAGAATCCAAGCGTTTATATCACAATTAACAGACGTTCTTGAAGGGAATAAAACAATAACTTTAATATTGGATGACCCAGCTGGAAATAGTTACATACAAACTCTTTCAGATGATGGACCCGATGATAAATTGAAAATTACAAAATATGAAAGAAACTTTGAGCAAAATGAAGAACTTGGACTCAATGACATGAAAGTAGAAAATTATTAATAATGCAGTGACTTCTATGAAAGAATGTAAACATAATATCAGGAAAGTACAAAGAAAGAAGGATACGTATTATACTGAATTATAAATAATAAGAATACAATATTGTAATACATTTTTATCATGGGCATAGCATACAACATGTAAATACATGTTTTATATTTTGTTCTCTGATCAAGTTTATTTCATCCGATGTAATGCATCTTAAAAATCATCAGCAGCACGCCTAAAAAAATATATGAGTTTCATTCCTTTTTCTATCTATTATAATGTATAAGCTCTCTAACACATACACTATCGGGATCGAATCAAGTTTCTTCAAATTTGGAAGTTTTTTCATGACCTGAATACGCCATGCCTCAGTATCCATGGTTTCACATAAGGGATTATTTATAAATAATAGATCTTCTAAATTAGGAATTTCTTGAAAACGATTGAATTCTACCCAATCTCGTATTAAATTATTACCAATATAAAGAACTTTGAGCGCCTTAAGCATGTTCACACCTTTGGTTTTTTCTATTATATTATATGATATCCATAATTCTTCTAAATGATCTCCTACTGCCTCTAATCCGGAAAAACTTTTGATATTATTACGAGCCACGGATAAAATTCGTAAATTCTTTAAAGAATTAATGCCACTGATTCTTTCTATCATGTTAGTGGATAAAGATAATTTTCTAGAAACACAAATTATCGTTACTTATTATTTTAACTTTATACATCATATCAATAAGAAAGTATGTGATAGCTTAATGACTAACACTACATTGACCAAAACAGCTAAACTGTTATCCATTTTTTCAATTGGTGGCCATTGAAACGATATAATGACTTCTTTTGCTTCGGCAGCATTCATTCCTGTTTTTTCTTCCCATCTTTGAATCGCTTCTTTACAAGTCGTAGGTTTGAGATGCTAAAATTTCAAATTTTTAAATTTCATAATTTAAACTATCATTATTCTACGAGTTATATTTGTTTTAAATTATACTTTCACAGAGGGCTCCATAATTGATTATATTGTTTCTATATCAATAAATTAAATTATTTTTTAATGTAATTATCTCAAAATAATAAGTCTCACAATGTTCATTATATTTAAATAATATTTCAAATGTTTGAACAATCGATTAGACACCGATGCATCTTTTGTTATCTATTTTTCTATTATTTGTCGAATATTGATTTAATATCCTCCTATTCTATATGTATTTAACGAAATCTATTCGTCAATAAAAAATGAATGGAAAATAAGTTTCCCGCTTGTGACGAAAAATTAATTTTAACGATTATTCAGTTACGTACACGATAGTATTTTGATTCTAAAGATAATTTATATTCAATGAACATCGCAGACCAATAGAAACATACTTCTATAGATGTAACTATTTTCACTGGAGAAGCATCAACCAATAGGAACTTAGAAAGAATATTCGTCCATAATATATAAATATAAATTTTTTTCTTTTTTATATAAATAGTGGGACAGATGAAAAAAGCCGATGAAAAAAATGTATATATAAATTTATGAGATATGCGAAGAGAAAAAGAAAGAGAGAGAAAAGGCAGTATCGGTGGCGCGATCGGTCTTGCGTAGAAGAGAATGAGAGATGGCGATGGCGGCGAACATAGAACGACCAATAGGGAGGGCCAATGGCCGGCGCATACAGGGATGCCGTGCTCGTGCGTCGTCGGCTCGTCCGCCACCAGAGACCGACGTGCCGATACGCGCGCTCTCGTGGGCGTACTCGTGTTCGCGTTCCTCTCGATTCTCACGCGTTCCCGTTCTTGTAAAACTCTTTAAAAAATGCCGAACCTGCTAAGAAAGGAGAAGGTGCGTCTGTCACGGTAGTTATCTCGTGTCGCGTAGTGGTATCTTTAGAACGTTACCACCAAAGTTTTTCTTCACACGCGATCGGTCTGTCTACGGATCAGTCTGTCTATTCATCCCCTCTCTATCTTTTGCTGTTTTCTCTCTCTCTCTCTCTCTCTCTCTCTCTCTCTCTCTCTCGGTGCTGCGCGACGCGAATGGTGTTTCTCCACGACAGAGAGAAAGAGCGAAGAAGGAAGGAGCAAAAGGAAGAAGAGAGCTAGCGTGTGCGCGCGAGAGAGAGAGAGAGAGTGAGTGCACCGGGGGAACAACCCCGGCGGCCTTAGCTACTCAAGGGTGTAGTAGCATGGTGGAGATCGTCGTCTTGCTCGTTTCTTGAACCAACCGTCCGTATACGTCGCAAAATCGGATCTTCAACTATCTGTCCGTTGCGAAAAAAGGTTCGCTCCGCTCTAGTAAGAGTCCCCCGCCGACTCGTACGGAATCCATCGTCGGCCTATTAAAGCGATCGTGTGAGTTTCGACTACTCTCTCGCGTGTTTCGGGCCCCGTCGCACACGATACAATAATGGTATTTTTTGCCTTTATCTTTGCTACCGTGCTCTGGATATATGTATACACACAAAGAGGCATATACACACTCACACGTACACGCACGCGCGCATACACATACACACACAACACACACACCAGGCGTGTTCTCGCGAGTGCCAATTCATCCCTCTCCCGAAGGGACGAGTCGAACGCACGCGCGAACGCGCGCATGCTGCTACACCAACCAGATCTGCCACGCTTTTACTACTTCTGTTCCAGGAAACGTCGTCGAAGACCATCAAGGACAAGGGAAAGAATGGCAACAAGGATGTCGAGGCCGGTGACGAGGTGAGGTTATATCTAGTTTCTTTACACTCTTCCCCCTCCCCTCTTCGCCTCTCCTCCTCCACCACCTTCGTCGTCCCCTATCTCTCTACCACGACACGTACTTAAATACCATCCCTTCCGCGCGCACTGCTCCTGTCATCCATTACACAGTAGATTGTCAGTGTCAGGATCGCTTTTCTCTGTCTTTTCCCCCTCCCGCCTTTCTCTCTCTCTCTCTCTCTCTCTCTCTCTCTCTCTCTCTCTCTCTCTCTCTCTCTTTCTCTCTCTCTCTCTCTCTGCGTAGAGACTGATTCTTCAGGCATTCGCTGCGCAATTTTCTCTATCTATCTTTGTCTCCCCCCCTCTCTCTCTTTACGAACACAATCATTCCCGAGTACGTTTAGATCC
The DNA here is from genome assembly GCA_911387935.1 of Dolichovespula saxonica. Classification (NCBI taxonomy): domain Eukaryota; kingdom Metazoa; phylum Arthropoda; class Insecta; order Hymenoptera; family Vespidae; genus Dolichovespula; species Dolichovespula saxonica. The sequence goes on along the minus strand of OU427001.1, from coordinate 1,443,123 downwards.
CTCACTTCCTGCTTGCTGTTTTTCTAATTAGTCTCTTTTTAACGAGATTGAAGCATCAAGTAAATATCGATTAGGAGGCATTCGATATTTTTATTATACGAGAAAGGGCAAATTTTATCATTTATATATGCTTGATTATGATCATATACAAGTATACCCATCTCTTTTCAACTTGAAATTCTCTTAATTCGATGCTCGTGAACCGTTCTATCGTTTGTATGGATATAGAATATTATTACTACACTACGCTACTACTACTACTATTACTACTCTACTACACTACTATCCTATACTATACGTTATACATTGTTCTGTTCGCTCGTCGAACCTTAAAATTAATCGAGCAACGGAACATTCTGCAATTTTCTTCTCGCATTCCTACGAGACTATGATGATGTTCTCCCGTATATAGTCATGAGATCGGTCTGTCACAATACTCAGCAAAGCACAAAATGTTTTTGGTAAACGGAATTGTGATCCTTTTTGACCAAAGATAAAAAACGTTTGATTTCGCGCCCTCATTTTATCGCTACGTTATCGACATTTATTAACCTCTTACGTTTTACATTATTACGTTATCTCATTTTCCCCAATCTTGCATGTCCTTTACGGCGATTGGTCAATCGCACAGACCAATAACATTTCTGGATTATCTTTAGTTTACTTTAGTTTATTCGAGTCGAGTGAAAACTAAAAGAAATGCTTTTGGCTTAAACAATATAACATCTTTGAAAAATATATTCTATGCTTATGAAATATTGTGTCGATGTGTAATATCATTGGGAATGGAACCAAGACGTAACATGAAACGCGCCACGGTATTCGTTTACCATTTCGCATTCTTATGAGAACAGCACGACTGTTTGTTGGTTCGTTTCCAGGCTTCGGAGCTTTGATCGTACACCAAACTGCTGCCGCAAAGCGTGATCAAAATTCGTATATATACTTTTATCGATGTCGTTTGTTTCTATGCAGCTGATCGATTTCAATATTTTGTTTGAACCACACAAAATTATATAAAAGTATATTTTTTGATTAACAAAATAAAGGAATATCATTCGTGTCTGTATGTTGTAATTTAGTGTATTAAATTTTAAAGGATTTTAATTTTTCAAAATCGAATAACAGAATATTTTTAAATGAGTTATTTCATCCATTGTTTTATTCCTTAGTTATCTCAATAATATCCAATTCTGGAATATTTAAAACTGATTTTAAACATAGAAAACTATGACGCAATATACTAATGTAAATATCGTTCTTTATGAAATATAAGGAAATCAACCTTTATGTTACGTCACTAATTTGGATGTTTTACAAGCAATTTCCCTTATCGTACATAATACATAGTACATACATGCGTCATCTCGTATTCGCGTAAACATTTTTTGCAAAGCTTATTCGTCGTGTCTGGAGCATCGAAAAGGTTAAAGTCGGCGCCACGCGCGCCAACGTTGGAATTCCGACGTAGAAAGAACACGAACAGAATGTCGCCGGCGTTTGCTTCGTCGAATCATTGGAAATACGGCGTCTCTCGTTACTCGTTCATCTCTCTTTTCCTCTCTCTCTTTCTTTCTTATATAAATACATACATATGAACACGCACGTGATACAAACAAAAACAAAAATTACGATGGTGTTAGTGATCATGCTCTAGCGAATAATTAACATCTGTGGTTTTACATCTGATGCAATGTTGCGATTCTTACGAAATTAATCCGATTAATACAAAGTTTATGATTTAGGCGATAAATAGATCAAAGATTAACAACATTTTTTAAGTACATTCTAAGTTAAGTACATTTCGACTTATTTATTCGACTGAGATTGATCTATGGGCAATTATTTTTTTATCGTTTTACTTTATTATTTGATTTAAGATTACAGTTATTGTCAGATTTTATAATCAATAGCAATCTCTTCGTTTTTTATTTTACTTTCATTTTTTTACTTATTGCTTTCATGGGTAGTCATTTTTGACTACTTAGTATCCCAGTATTAAAAAGAAAAAAAAAAAAAAAAAAAAAAAAAAAAAAAAAAAAAAAAAAAAAAAAAAAAAAAAAAAAAAAAAAAAAGCAGTTTCTTTTTTTCTTTTCTTTCTTTTTTCTTCTTTTCTTTTTTTTTTTTTCTTCTCTTTTATCCCTCGAAGAAATAGAAAATTTCCACAAGAGAGTGCAACGTTGCGTTATTAAAAACAAAGGAGAAGACACGAGGCCTTATAGTAATACTATCATTAATAAGTTCGTACGTGTGTACAGTGTTTTATATAGTACCGTGATGAAGCTTCATTCATTAAGATAAATTGGGGAATATGCTTCTATAAAAACTTCAAAACTTTTGTTGAAACATTTTTTAAAAAGATCTATGTTTTAATGTGTTGGCTTGGCAATTTAAATTCTAGATGGATTTAAAACAAAAAAAAATGAAATTTTAAATTTATTACAAAAACTATTTTTTCTTAGATGTATACAATATGAAATATTGCACGTCACATATATTTTTTCTTCGTTCCTTTTATTTCGCTTAAATTCAACGTCGGAAAAGTAAAGGTTTACACGTTCCACGTCTAGCTTTTATTGGACAATTCGATGACAGCTAGAACGAGATTGCACAACGATCATAAATGCACGTCCGCGAACGTCGTTCACACACACACACACACACTGCAACGCACCAGAGCAAATACGTGTGATCGAAGACGATTAATTCGGTTGCGTTTGAATTGTTATTTTGTAGAGTGGTCACGGTCGGTGAGTTAGTCGAGAGAGTTACGTATGAGTGAGTTACATATATCTGTTCCGCCATTTTCAAGGCAGATGGCATTACGATCGTTCGAATCCGTACGACGATCATGATCGATTTCAAACAAACGTTTCCTTGTATTTTTAAAAGATTCTAAAGACTTCAAGTTCATGAAAAAGTTAATGACAGTAATGAATCGGTCAGAACCAAAGGAAAACACGGCAAAACATCGTCGTTGTGAATTTTGAGCAAGAACTTGGCACTTAATTTTATTTTATTTAAACTCTGCCTGGTCTTTTGGCGACGTTTTTAAACATCGGACGAGATTTTCTTTGTTTTCCGCGCGTATGTGTAGATGTTTCATATAATTTACACTGATAGTTTTTTGTATTTATTCCTTGATGTGAACGGTCGTTAATCTGTTAACTGCCAAGAGTGATTTTTTACAATTTTTATCGTCGAATTTCCGTTCACCTCTTTTTGTCATTGTCGTCATAGACGACTTGTTGGCAGCGTCATAACATAGCGCCCAATTTATTTTTATGCCGACAAGAACTGTCTTATTATTGGCGATCGCGAGCACGATAAGTATTATGTCGTGAAAATGAACTGCGATGCAACTCGATGCTGTCGATCGCATTCCTTTATTTGTGGGCAGCCGCGTAGTAGCTCTGGTACAGTGGTTCAAATATGTATAGTCGCAAAAAAAAAATAATATATTTCTAAAAAGGACGAGTAATTATAAATTACTATTGTTGAAAAAAAGGAAAGAAGCAAAATTTCATTCAAAATTAACTGTTATAACCTCGTGTTTTGTGATATATTATATTAATGTCTATTATACGATCAATGAGATCCTATAAGGAGGTGTTAAAGCAACTAAATCCTAATAACTTTTCAATGTTTTCATTTTAAACAAGAAGATATTGGGTTTATCGATAAACGCTTCGATACGCTGAATGAGTTTTTAACTTTAAAAATTAATTTATCAGAGAGAAAAGAATTGTTAATATTAATGGAAATTAGATTGTGAATTAAATATTAATCTTTTTTTCTTTTTTTACTTAAAAAATTAATAGAATTTATCGGTAGAAACATAATGTATTTTTGAATATTTTAAAAAGAAGCGATCGTAATGATTTTCGAACATCGACTATCTCTCGATCTCTCGATTTCTCTTTTCACGAGCATCGATCTTTATCGTCGACGATAATGTGTACGTAAGGAACGGCAGCAATGGATGTATAGTTTGGAGGGGAGAATAGAGGAGCCAAAACGAGGTTAGACGACACGAGACTGCTTCTTGAGGAAAGTCATCAGTAATAGTCGGGATGGCACTTGTTGTATGAACGATCGGTGCGCTTCTCGATCGATTGTTAGATCGATTGTGATATTATTTATCGTCGAATGATTTTCATGTTATTGAAAAAGTAAAATAAAGAGATTTACCCGCCGCGCACGTGGAAAAGTGTGTCGAGTAGGAATACGCGTTCTCGTGTGACGTTTATTTATACCTATTAATAGTGTGTTATCTGATTCCGTTCTATGTGTTTCTCTAGGTGAAACGAGTGAATTAATAAAATAGTGTACGTGCGTGTGTAAACATGAGCGTTTGGTTTCTTAAGTTTGTACGTGACTATACAATCTTTTTGTAGATTCATTATCGATTTCTCAATCATTTATATTACTCTTAGTTTTATTACGTCATTCTTGATTCATTAATCGAATTAAATTTTTTTTATCATTAATGAGCGCGTTAAAACTTGCTATCATCGACTTGTTAAACGGCATTTAAAAAATTCCCGCCTTTTCTTAATATTTTACTCGCTTGACTCATGTAAAGTGGTGCTGGGACATCGATTTATTTGAATGTTTTTTCTTTTTTTCAATTCACTGATCATGAATTATGATCGCTCGATTAATCGGAAAATAGTCGTGATTAAATTAATCGATCGATCAAATTGATCGTTAATTCGATCGATTAGGTATTGAACATTATATTACTTTGTTTGATACTGTGATATATGATTTACTTTTTTCGTTTTCTTCTTAACTTTTTTTTTCTTATTTTATAGTCTTAGTTTGTCGACAAGACTTGACGATATTATCGATAATGTACAAATTGCCGCTAATCGTTATCTCCACCATCGACATACGACATTCTAGAACTTATTCGTGTATAGGAATTTTACAATTTAGTTTTACGTATTATAATTTATTTTTTTGTCTTTGAAAGTAAAAATGTTTGATTAATTTTTTTTTTAAAGATTAACTGTACAAAGTCTCACTGTATATAAAAATTTAATCGAATCGGCTACGATATCAATGGTTTGTCGGTATAATAAACAGGATAATCAAATTTTGATTGTTTACATTGATTTTCATAATAGAGGCTGCAAATGAATTGTTGGTACAGCCTGTTATGTTTTCTAATAATAACCATTATATTACTGCATTTGTCCAGGTTTATATAGATAGTTCATTGAACTCATCTTTATAATCATAACATAGTACCTATAAAAAATGTATGATTTCATTTAAAAAAGAAAAAGAGAAGTAGAAAGACGTAAATTGTTTTAAAAAGTGATCTTTTCGATTTTATATATCGATATTATATATATAATATCGTAATAGCAATCAATTACGAACTATTAATTACTATAAAATTGTTATGTAATAGCATATTATAATTAATTAATAGAGTACCAATTAACAATATAATAAACAATATATTCATGTTAATTAACCGTTCAATTATTTTCTAAGTATTCAATGAATTATCATAAACATTAGAAGCATCTGAAATATTTTTAATGATTAATGTATGACACACGCGATCTAACAAAGTAATCTGTTTAATTTCTAATCTCAAACGAAATCATACTTTGTTTCATTTGCGTTGCATGATGGGCTTTTGCTATTCACTCGTCTCGATATACATCATAGAAAATAGATTTACGCGTAAGCGAGCGTCTATGACGTTTGATCGCAAATCAGAATGAAAGAGGGAAAGAGGGAAAGAGAGAAAGAGAGAAAGTGAGAAAGAGAGAAAGTGAGAAAGAGAGAAAGAGAAAAAGAGAAAAAGAGAAAAAGAGAAAAAGAGAAAAAGAGAAAAAAAGGTGGACAGACGGCTGACTGCAACGATAGCTCTGGACCGAAAGTATCTCAAATAGAAACGACGAGAAACGACGTATGTAACTCGCTTCCCCATCGCGCGTGGGTTCAGGGTTGAGGCCGACCGAAGATGACCTTGAACGATCGTCGATAGTACTTCGGCATACCAAGAGAGCCGACCGCTTGCCAAAAGCTCTCTCATCTTTGATTCTCTTTTTCTCTCTCCCTCTCTCTCTCTTTCTCTTTTTCATTCGTTCAATCGCTAACTCATGGACTCACCTATACGTTTCAAAAATGTTATTATTAGTTTATCTTTTTATAATTTTATTATAATATTTTTCTTTACTTATTAGTTCATTGATTTATATTTCATTACAATACTATTATTTGTTTTATGGAATGACTTCATTTATTTTTATTAAATATATCATATATATATATATATATATATATATATATATATATATATGTAATACATACGTATAAAATTTATTATATTTATATATAATTGTTATAAATAGGATAAGTCGGAGAGTGATGGCCCACTTTTTTTAAAGCTTTAATATATTGTAAATTAAATCTATATCTAAAACAGAGAAATATATTTGTAAAAGTAAATACATGAGAAATTATAATATTAAGATAAAATTAAAAAATAATCTTAAATTAAAAATAAAAAAAGATAGAAAGAAATTATTTCCCATGCATAAGTCTATCTCACTCGGACTGTTCGAGTGAGATGACCCATGATTCAGTATGTCATGGCCCAGATAAAAAAAGGTTTTGAACATAATAGGAAGAAAAATTATTTAATTTGCTCGCATAAAAATTCTCTACAAAGATTATATAAATCCAAAAATGTTGAACATTCCTCGTGAAACAACTTATCATATCTCACACATCGAATCCAGTCGTCTTGTTTCCATATATAGCTCTACTGCTCCCCACCCCGACGCATTTAGCATTATCTATCTTCTTCCTCAACATTTTTTTCAGACTCAAGGATTACAAAATTTTTAAAAATTTTCATCTGCAGATGAATCTTTCGTAATATTTTTACGTTAGAGTTTACCTGAATTTTTAGCACGCTTTGTTACTTTTGCCATTTGAAATCTCTTCTCCTACGGTTTAAAATTTGTTGAACTATACCTGATGACGTAGTGGAGATTGGATTAATTTTATCTAGCATTATGTCTGGCACGTCTGTCACAGGAATATTTTTATTAATTGCTTGCGAACAATCAGATGGGGAGATTTCAGTACTCTCTATATCCTTTTGTATTTTCTTCAGTTACATGAGGCACGTTTTTTCAATTGTTGTTTTTTTATTTAAGAAAGCGCATAATAGATCTTCACCATTAAATAAGATTAACAGAACGAATAAAAATCTTTATGTTAATCATTTTATAAAAGATTTTTCTAATAATTTAAAAAGAGTTTTTTTTAAATAATGATCAATCTTACTACTAAAAATATTTGAAAATTGGATTATATTTATAAAATATGAGACCAAGCCATCTCACCCGTAAGACTATTTTATCTGGATGTGTAACAAATATAAAAAAAAGTTATATATGCTTATAGTAATTTAACATAATGTTGTTTCAAAATAAAAATAAATAAAAAAAATAAATATAAATAAAATAAAATAAATAAAATATTATATATATATATATATATATATATATATAATGTAATTAAGAAGTAATTTTTTCCAAACTCGATTATACCTATTGATCTTAAATTATACCATTTTGCACGACTCTGTTAAGTAGAATGAATAGATTAGAAGTTTAGTATTAGTTGTTTAAGATTCACTACGCAATATTCGCTTGTCTACGCTCGTTAAGCCGGTTCTTCTTATCCTTGTAATACAGGTTAATAAATAACGTGAAACATAAAGCAATAATTATTTATCAATTGATTCTCTTGCGTACTTGTTTTATATAATTAAGCAGACTAAAAAAGATCAAACTTTTTCAACGTTGCTATTTTTCAATCATATCATTTATCGTAACTCAACTCAACTTTTTTTGCACTTTGCTTCGATCATGATAACGATCGATAAGTCTGATAAACGTTATTCCAAAAGTTATCTAACAATATATACGCGTTAGTAAGCACGTAACAAAACCTGCTACCTATTAACACTTTTCGAAACTTATCTGTATAAAGCTTAGGCATTTAAAATGGTTCATTTAAAAGTGAAACAAAATGATTTCAAGAAAAGTTGTTTTGATCTTAAAAAGGAAAAAACAAATAAATAAATAATCCATAAAAATGGATCCTTCGAAAAACATATTTCTTTTATACATATTTTTTTCATGAGATATTATCATTATCACTAAAAGTTCTTAATTTTTGTTTACTTGTATAGAAATTATTGGAACAGGATCAAGATGAATTCTCTTCGTTTTTTATCTTCTCTTTTCACAAAAATATCCACTATTCTTTATAGACAAAAAGTTCCTCGTAAAGTTTTAAAATGATCCTATGTCCTTTAATAAATAAGATTGATCCAAACGATTGATGAATTTATTTAGTGATTTCTGGTAAAAACAAAAACATATATTTCCATAGAAAACGATTAAAGTGTGTGCACGGTGATTGAAAATTTCGTGTATTCCTAAGGAAGTAATTCATCTTGGAGGAGCGGAAATATGAGTGTCATGGCGGACGATAGTACGTGACCATTTCTTCTCGCAGTGCATGCAACGTTTCGATAACGAAGAGACACGATGATGATCCTCGTTCGATGATTTTTTACTACAGCAGCATCCTGGAATAAAGTCTATCTTTCCCTTAATCGTGTAAAATGCAAGCGTTTAGCAGACTCGCCTCTGGAAATGTGTTCAAGAAGAAGGCAGGTTTCGTATTGAGAATGTTTCTGTACGTACAAATCGGCGTTATCGGTTTAATATCTAGTTCTTTCGTACCTTTTTTTTCGAGTGTTCTTTTTATCTTTACCTTTATTTTTATTTATTTATTTATTTTTTTTCGTCATTAATTGGTAACGTCATTTATTATTGATATCTTACATCGAGATTATACGACTTTTAAATAATGGACTCTCTTTAGGGTCATGTCAAAACAAAGCCAAAAAAGCTATTTGGAATTTTATTTCGCGTGTGAGCACGCAACGCCCCTTAACGAGCAGCACGACAGGCATGTCAGGTCGCAAACAATTCGCCCACGTGGCTTCTATTTTAAGCGTCATACTATATGCTATATTTATCTTCACTGCTGCAACCTCTTAAAACACCGGTAACGACCGTGGAAGAGTAATTAGAGACCGGACGAAAAAATGAATAAGCGAGGATATGCACAAAGCCTTTTTTCCTCTTTTTCTTTCTCTGTCTTTCTCTCTCTCTCTCTTTCTCTCTCTCTTTCTTTCTCTTTTTGTCTCTGTCTCCTATTTTCCCTTTCGCGATAAGACGAATGAATTGTGTTGTATGTACTTTCACATCGTAATTACCATAGTATTCGCAGATATCTTGGTGCCTGTTCGTGATCCAACGAGTCGAATAAATTGTCAAGTAAAATTTTTATCGAGTCGTAGTGTATTAAAATGATAAAATTTTGCAATATTCATTTCATTCATTTATTCATCTTCGTTGCTTAATAATTAAATGTTTATTATTTTGATTTGGGTTTCTAACTTTCTTTTTAGAAATCTTTTAATCGCCATCTCTTACAAACTAAACAATATTTTAAGCTTTAGTAACATTGACAATAATTGTATTATTTTATTAAGTTATTTGAAATTAATTCGTAATAAGGATCTCCACTTCACATAATTTTTCATTAAATAGAAACTTTGCGTAGATGTTTTTACGTGAAACTTCTGCAACGAGAGAAATGCGATATTCTTCGTCGAGAAGATTGTATTTATCTGACAAGAGAAGGATGGTAAAGTTGGACTTGCGATTCCGCCAAATATCTTGGCTATTTATGCGAATCAAAATCACACGTCTCTCGTTACAATGTTGTACGGTTTATATGCCTGTTTCTTGTTTAAAAATATTTTCTTTGCCATTTTTCACTTATCGATTTTTCAATACAATCTATTTTAACAAAATATAAATATGATTACGCAATGATCTTATAATGATTTTCTTTCTTATTATCGACTCTTTTTATTTCGCAGACGAACAAAGTGTCAGGAGGTCCTCCACATGGCAATGCCTCACCTCCACCGACACTCATCAACAAAGTCAAGTATCAACCTGGTGGGCCTGTAATCAAAAAAGATAAAAGACAAAGCAGCTCGAGATTCAACATATCAAAGAACCGAGAACTTCAGAAGCTACCGCTCTTGGCAGGTTTGTTTTACTTTCCGTTTGATTAGAGTATCGATTATTATCTCCTATCGTACATCCTTTATACTTTTACGTCGCTTTTCTTGCTCATTTTATTTTAGTATTTTGTACCCCTCGGTAATTCTTGATGAGTAAAAAAGAAAACTGCTTTCTTACAATTAGTTATGATCTATAATTAAAGTCTTCATTTAATCGACAGTGCATCGAACGATTATGCACTTTTTTAACGAGATATTATAAACAGCTCTGGAGAGAATGGAAAAAAGTGTGGAATGAGAATAGCGACGTTATAAGAACGTTACATATAGTTATAAGAGAGTTTATCAGACACCCACTCACACACACACACACACACACACACACACACACACACACACACACACACACACACACACACACACACACACACACACACACACACACACACACACACACACACACACACACACACACACACACACACACACACACACAACATGCGCGCATGATATCGAATTCGATATTGGATTTTTTTATCCAACATGAAATGAGTATCTCGTCTTGTTTTCCTACAAGATCACCTGGCTTAACATATATCCTACTTTTATTCCACCATATTGGCAACGTGCGAAAATTTTACGAGAAATTTTTTTATCATTAAGCGAAAATAAACATGGACCTTGTCAGACTATACCTTTCAATTATTACTCTCTTATTGTGTTAAGATCACTTGAGTATATACTTCGGATAAGAGTCTTGTTTTAACCATTTGCATTGTGTTAGAAATAAACGTTAGAATGACCCTTATCGATCCTCTTCGGTTGGAACGGATGGTACCTGACGTTCCACTTTTACGGATAGATAGACAATAAGCTTTCACGTTAATTAAAGTTACTTTGTCGGAAAGCTATGTCCTCGGTTATACGATGGAAGAAGCGGTTCAAAGGGAAGCTAGTATTTCCTTTTGTCATCTTTGAGTATCACCGATGCCGCCAACGCGTGCAACAATTTCTCTTTCTCTTTCTATTTCTCAATTTAACATTATGCATTATTCATAAAACTGTATACTACTTCATTACAAATTCATTGGCTCGATAACTGTATCAAATCGATTATTTTTCATCGTTAGAAAAATTTCTAATTGTGATTAGAGAGAATTAGAATTAGCAGATCGATATATAAAATACGAATTTGTAATTTAAAAATGATTTTCGACCGGCCGTTATATAGAAAATATAATGCATTTCATATCGATTATATTCATAATTAAATAAAGATCTTTATTAAAATATTAATAATTCAAAAAAATTGATAATTTCACAATTAAGCAAATACTATTAAATATTAAACATTACTGTAATAAAATCTTTTATATAATTTTATATAATACTTTAATAATTACATAAGTTGTATGCATATGCAAACAAGAAGTATCTCGTAATCGGATCAACAAAGTGTTAAGATCAAAATCTATTAATAAATAATATGTCAATTTAAAAACGAGACAAAATTGAAAGGTTATTGAATCGAATGTTTGTTAATCAGTGGTAAGTGTTTTTCTACTGCAAATTGTGACTACTCAATTGGTAACTAGAGACGACGCGATATCGAACATCGGTGTTGATTTCGAAAATGAGCCGGAACCTTATAAATCAGCCCGCACATGATGCAAACTGCACGAAACGTGTATCGCTTACATTACTATCACGGCTTTCTCTTTTTTAATATTTTATGCGAAGTACATACAAAACACAAAAGAACGTTGATTATAAAGTTCTATCTACTGGTTGTATGAAAATTGGATCATCAAAAGTATTATATAAAAAGTTGTATGAACGAGGAACAATACTGGTATATGTATGTATATAAACAAAAAAATCATTAGTAGTAAAACGGTATAGTACAGAAACAATGTCAGGTATTGTTAAATTTATTCATTTTCAAAAAATTCCCGCATTCGATTCGATACATCTGTCAATTTTATCGCCATAGCAATTATATATGTACTTACTACTATTTCTTAAAAATTCATATTTTGTATGAATGTAAAAGAATGTTTGTATTAAGAAAAGAACATCACACACACAAACAAGCAAAAATATTGCGTGTGGTTTCGTAAATTTCGTGATCACTCTATTTAACCTCCAAAAAATGGCTGATCATCTTGTATCTATTAATTAAAAGAAAAAAGGAAAAGAAAAATATGAAAGTCTGTAAAGATTTAATGATAAAAAGGAAAGTTACGAGACGACACGATAGGACACAATAGGACACGACACGCGCGTAATGCCATTAGTATCGTGAAACATTGTGCGTTACTTTCTCGTAAAAGGTACGAGGATAGAAAATCGGTGTTCCCGCCCTTTCTCAATACAAATACACATAGTGCACATATGCGTGTTTACGTGTGTACGTGCGTGCGTAGGTAGATAAAACGCGCTGTGTGTGTGTGTGTGCGCGCGCTAGCGTGCGTGGTGCTAGCATTTCGTGCGCCGGTCAATCGGGGGGTTGCTTGGCTCGCTCGCGACGAGTAGCAGCAGCGCTCTTCTACGTCACAGTCTATCGATTCTATTTTATACATACATAGGTGCTCTTTCTTTCTCCCTCTCTTATTCACCGGGCCGTCGCGCAAGCGCTTCTCACTTCGATTTACATACCGTTTCTCGTTTCTCCTAACGTAAACACACGGTCCTCTCTATCCTATTTCTTACCTTATACCTCAACGTTTTTCGACACTCTTCTTAATCATTGTCGGTTATAATCGTAGACTTCACACACACACACACACGCACGCACACGCACGCGCGTACGTACATGTATATTTCACTTTCCTCCCCCTCGTCACTTTTCATTTTGCTCTACAATATTTATACATATTCTTTTCTTCCTCTCCTCTCCCCTCCTTTCATCTCACTTCACTTTTTACCTTACGTTTGGTACAAGAGAGCCTAGACCGTCGACCTTTCTTCAAGCTGAGAGATACAATCACCTTTGACCCGGCTACCGAGATTGGAAAGTGCCCGCGAAATACGATTTTACGTATCGGGTTACCGCCAAGAAATTTATATAGTGTGACAATACGGAAACAGTGCGAAGTAGAATTCGACGGCTCGATCGATTCTTTAACTATTCTCGTAGGAAGCAACAGATTGTTGCATATGCTTGCGAAACTCGAGAGTTGAACAATACGAGAGATGATGTTTGTGTTTTTTTTTTAGATCTATCGAGAAACGTGTTAATTAGAATGAGAGAGTGAGCGAGGTAGTAAGAAAAGGTGTTATAGGATACAGTAAGAGTTCATAAAAAGTAAAAGTATTAGTACATAATTACGATGGTTCATGTTAGAGGTATTGGTCCTGCTGTTGGCGTTATAGGTTTACCAAAGAGTCCTAGTTTTCATCAAGGTTTAGCTTTCGCCACTGTATTACCTCAGGAACCACACAAGTTTTATCCAGCCTCATTTGCCTTGCATTATCAACCTTTGCAGCCTTTAGTAATCGGTAAAAATGTGAAAGAGTAAATTGTATTTGTCACATATTAAATAAATCTTTATTTCTTCATTTCAGAGACACAACAAGGTAATGAAAGGGAAGAACTTTTCATACAAAAGTTACGTCAATGCTGCGTACTTTTTGACTTTGAGTCTGATCCACTATCAGACTTAAAATGGAAGGAGGTAAAGCGCACAGCGCTTCATGAAATGGTCGAATATGTAACCAAAAATAAAAATGTTATTACCGAAGCAATCTATCCAGAAGCAGTGAATATGGTACATTAAATTTATAATACTATGAAATTGTAAATAATTTATATCATTTATTCCATTTATTAATACATATACTTTTTGGGTTTTGACAGCTGAATATTATTTTAATGGATATATTCTTTACAGTTTGCTGTGAATTTGTTTCGAACACTTCCACCATCTTCTAATCCAAATGGTGCTGAATTTGATCCGGAAGAAGATGAACCTACTCTGGAAGCAGCATGGCCTCATTTGCAATTAGTGTATGAATTCTTTCTAAGATTG
>OU427001.1:1398939-1423939 GCA_911387935.1 Dolichovespula saxonica | reverse complement strand
GAACTCACATTTTTCAATCTCATATTTATATCTTTTTTGATGGTGGCGTGCATCTTGCAATGATCCCTGCTAGATACGACATCGGAACACGTTCGTTATTTTTGCGAAAAAGGCATAGAGGATAATAAATACAATTGATACATATAATAATAAGTATATACATTTGCGACAGAAAATAAAATTTTATCGAATGTTTTGTTAAAAATAAAATTAGTGAATACATATATTGTATTATTTTAATATAAATTAAGACATGAGATGTATCTATCGATGAGCGATCATCTTTCGAAATTATCAAGGACGTAATTTGTTGATAGTTCGTGCGCAAAACTATCACGTAAGATGACACTTTCTTCTTTTGTTATTATAAATTATCATTATCATATGTATACCTGATGTCTATAATATAAGTATATTCTTTTACTTCTTATCATTGTTCTTATTATTATATTATTACATTATATATTATTATTATAGTAATAGTAGTAGTAATAGTAATAATATTGGATTATTTCTACAAAGGAAAATATAAAAAAAATTAGTTTGCAATTTTTTATTTAAAATTTAACAATATTGTAAAAAAATGAAATATGATATATGGAATTGGAATATGATGAGAAAAATAAAACTGACTACATATCAGCAACTAACTTCTTAATTTTTATTTTTTATTCTTTTCTAAAAAGTAATAAAAGTATCGAAACCAAAAAATTACACGATACTTTTCCTAATGACTTGTTATATTAATTATTATTAACAATTATAGTATAACAATGTTCAATATTACTAATGGTATACGTGAATACATCATAAAATGGAAGATTATCATAAAATTATTTTATATTGTAACTAATTCTAAATGACTAATAATTAATTATTGATTAATCGTTTATCAAGTTAAGAGCTAGGATATCTTTACATTCGATTATCTTTTTTATTGTCAATAAGTCTTATAATTAGTGTTGTTACCAACAATGAAAATCAAATCAGATGTTGGTACTCCTGTTTTAGATTAATCTGCACTAAAAGTTTGATGACAGATCAACGATATAACAACAATTGTAATTTAGAAAAGAAAAAAAATATAATTCTACAAGAATGAATTTGGAATTATTAGGTAAGATTATTCAAAATATATATGTTTAAATAAAACTACTTTAATATATCTTATATCTAATTTATTGTTTCAGAATCATTTGGTCAGAATTATCCAGAGGTGAGTTATTTAATTCCAATCAAGTCATTTCAGTCTTACGTACCAAGAATAAAATAAAATCAAATCAAACCTGAAAGCAGACATATAATCATTTTGTTAGGAATTTGATGGTACATTGGATTGTATATCGCTTGCTGTGACATGTACATTTAATAAACGAGGAACCCTACTTGCTGTTGGTTGCAATGATGGTAGGATAGTTATATGGGATTTCCTGACGCGTGGGATTGCAAAAATCATCAGTGCACATGTACATCCTGTTTGTTCATTGAGGTATAGTTCATTCCATTCTAAATAAGTTAGTCTGATATAATCACAAATATTATATAGAATTTTCAAAAGTGTTTATATTTATATAGCTGGTCTAGAAATGGGCA
Organism: Dolichovespula saxonica; assembly: GCA_911387935.1. Lineage (NCBI taxonomy): Eukaryota > Metazoa > Arthropoda > Insecta > Hymenoptera > Vespidae > Dolichovespula > Dolichovespula saxonica. The sequence continues at coordinate 1,422,346 of OU427001.1, read as the reverse complement.
TAAGTTGCTGAGTGCTTCCACAGATAATAATGTTTGCATATGGGATGTTTTGTCTGGAGAATGTGACCAGAAATATAGGTTTCCTTCTCCTATCTTAAAAGTTCAATTTCATCCAAGAAATTTAAATAAATTTTTAGTATGTCCAATGAGACATGCTGCTGTAATGGTTGATGTCGAAGGCACACACAGGGTCATACCTCTTGATGAAGATGTATGTAATATTTATATGACTTATATTTTATAATCTATATATCTATGTTTATATAAATATTAAATATATGTTACTTAAAACTGTTATGTTACTTTTAGAGTGATTTAAATATAGTAGCATCATTTGATAGAAGAGGTGATTATGTATATACTGGAAATGCTCGAGGTAGAATTTTGGTCTTAGATGCAGAATCTTTAACTGTTAAGGCATCTTACAAAATTTCACAAGGTACTGCCAGTAATACGGCAGTAAAGAGCATTGAATTTGCAAGACGTGGTTCATGTTTTCTTGTTAATACTTCCGATAGAGTAATTCGTGTGTATGATAGTACAGAGATACTGGCATGTGGGAAAGATGGTGAACCAGAGCCAATTCAAAAACTACAAGATCTGGTAAATAAAACAATGTGGAAAAAGTGTTGTTTTTCTGGAGATGGAGAATACGTATGTGCTGGGTCTGCTAGACAACATGCATTATATGTCTGGGAAAAAAGTATTGGAAACTTAGTTAAAATCTTGCATGGAACTAAAGGAGAACTATTATTAGATGTTGTGGTATGTGTAAGAAATTCAATACATATATGAAAGATTTTATATGAATATTATTATAAAATAAAAATTTTTATGTATTGCATATAGTGGCATCCAGTAAGACCTATCATAGCTTCCATTTCATCAGGTGTAGTTTCTATTTGGGCACAAAATCAAGTAGAAAATTGGTCTGCTTTTGCGCCAGATTTTAAAGAATTAGATGAAAATGTAGAATACGAAGAAAGAGAAAGTGAATTTGATTTAAGCGACGAGGATAAGTCTGTAGTACAAGGTGAAGAAGCTCAAGATGAAGAAATTGAGGTAGATGTAGCATCCATCGATAGAGTTGCTGCTTTTTGTAGTTCAGATGAAGAAACGGAAGACATAGGTTCTCTTCAATTTTTACCGATATCTCCAGATGTAGAGGATTCAGAGGATAACCAAACTTCTCCCCATGAACCACCAGTAAAGAAACATCGTTCACATAATATTGATTTACAAGGTGCACCAACTGGAGGTAGAACTTATACATTTAATAGATCTTATTTTAATATTATCATTTAAAGTAGTATTGATAAAATTGGTCTGCTTACAGAAACACATCCTTTATTGAATAAAGGAAAGGATAAACCTACGACAAAGAAAGGCAGGCCTAGATTAGAGCATAGAAAAGGAAAATAATTTTTTTAATTATTCATCGTATTCACAGAAATCAATAAAACATGTCTTATCATATGTATATATACATCTAAGTCATTTTGTACTGGAAAGTACAAGTATTATCTTATCAAGAGGCAAAGAATATTTGCAATAATTTTTCCATAAACATTTCTTTCAAACTAAAGTCGTTAATATTCTCAATGTACTGTATAAAAATAATATTTAAAGATTTTTAAGTTTAATTAAAATGTACGGATAGTTCATATACTATATTCATTATATATTCGTATACTGAACAGTTTACTGTTTACAAAAATCCTATAATTTAATTTTTTAACAGATTACAAATATTTGTCAAGAAAAAGAAATTCTGTTTAATTTTAAATGTATTGCCAATAATGTATAATAAAATTGTACAGAATAGTCTCCCTATTTATATGTTGATTTGTATTACATGTATCTTATATTCTATCATCGTCCTACGGTCGAGCCATCTGCCAAATTATCTATTAAATTGTGTGTGAAAAGTGCAAGTGTAGGTATACATAACCTATACTTTTGTACGATGCGAATAACCACATGTTAATGGACGACAAATTTTATCTTATCTTTTTTAACGATTTGTATCATTGAAGTTGATTTTATAATATTTATTTAATACAGATTATTTTTAACTAACTGCATCATACTTGTTCAGAATGTTGATCTCGAGATCATTCCGACAAATAACAAAAAAATGGTTCAATATGCAAAAGAAAACAACACAGGGAGTACAATCAGCGAAAGATGCAATGTTTCGCGGAGGTGTTATTATTGTCAGTGCTATTCTCATTGTTTGGTTATCTGTATTTCTCTATACGGCGTTTTACTATGCTTACATGCCTAGTATGTCATATGTGCGGCCTGTGCATCTGCAATTCAAGTGAGCTTCAATTCAGAGCTTGTACGTTATATTAGAAACGTTATATAGATAACTGCTAAGAAAATGATGAATATTAGTATTTGTGTAAATAAATTTTGTATATATTACTTTATACATGCATGTAAATTAAAATATAATTTTTAACAATAGGTCATGCGATGAGGATAAGGGAATTTGCAGTTTTCCATCTGCCCATGTACAATTGACAAAAAAGCAGAACTTACTGATGGTTGGCCAGCCTTATAAAATTAATTTACATTTAGAAATGCCAGAGTCTCCTGCAAATAAAGAACTTGGTATGCTTATTATTTTAATTAAGTAAATAGATCATTTTCTCTTTCTTTCTCTCTTTCTTCTCTCTCTTTGTAAATATTAATTTATATACAGGAATGTTTATGGTATGTGCACAATTACGTAGTAGAGATGGATTCCTAGTGGAAAATGCTTGCAGATCAGCAATGTTGCATTACCGTAGTACATTATTACACATGCTTAGTACTCTAACATTTTCACCTATGATGATCTTTGGTACTACAGAAGAAAAACAAAATGTTGTCCTTGAATTGTTTGGAAATTTTGAAGAAGATCAAGTATGTATAAGATATATCAATGAAAAGTATTTATAAAAATTGATCAAAACGATTATTAACTTATCTGTATTTTAATTTCAGAGTCATCCGGTTACAATAATTTATATTGAGATTCAATCAAGATATATAGAATTTTATTCTGCGTCGATAATCATCAATGCAAATTTATCAGGCTTACGCTATTTGATGTTTCATTGGCCTATTTTATCAGCCATTATTGGTATTGGAACAAACTTGTTTTTCTTAGCACTTATATCTATTCTATCATATTTACATTTTGCCATGGAAGAAGAGGATAAGGAGGAGAATTTTATTTATGAAAAGGGCGAATCAGAAGAAGAGAAAGATATTAAAACGCTTAGCGATAGTAAGATTATGAATGCCTTTTTTTATTATTTTCAATTTTGTTGTTTCAATGTCAAATTATTATGTTTTTATCCATTTCTTTCATAGTGTCATCAGATTCTTCATCGTTGGAAGATGTTCCGGCATTAGAAGATATACCAAAACCTCAGAAGGAAGCTCATTTGAGCCATTCATCTGATCCGATATTAGGCGAGCCTAGTTACATTCAAGAAATTTCAACTCTTATAGCAGAATCATCTGATGTCGAACTTACGACATAGTTTGATTTATTTGTACAAATACATTACTTGTTAAAGACAACGAAATGTACTCTATTATGTACAAACAAAACAACAAAGTGAATATCACTACACAGTTAGATATTTCTAAGGGGATAGTTTAGTCAATAATTTATATTTATACCAGTAAAATTTGAGTCAGTGTTCTATCCTAATAATAATTAATTTATGTAATAAATACATATGAATGTGTGTACATTAAATTAGAAAGCAAACGATATTGTGATGTGAAGATCAATCTATGTATTTTTATATGTTAGAAGCTTTTAACTATTTACTTTCATTACTAATATTTTCTTCGAACTTGAATGAAACACGATACACATGTAGATGCAATGTCATGAGAAAAAAAGATGATGTTTATAAGATATATATACACAGGTTACGTTTGATATTAGAGACATCTGCATTTATACGCATTTGTGTATACCCTTATAAAAGGCGGAATACTCAGGTAAATTGATCGTCGACTTATCTGCTATGAGTATAGTAATTAATAGACACAATATCACAAAATATGTGAAGTATTTTCTTTATGTAGATTATCGATAATATGTGATATTTCATTTCTTGGCATTACATGTACGAATATATATGTCAATATGGCGAAGAAAACGACTGATCGATGAGATAAAGTAACAAAGGAATTATTAAAAATCTTGAATTGATACTGATGCTTATCTAATGTAACAGTGATAATAAATTTTTTCACTTGTCAATGTTTCCATCTACCCTATTATACAGTTTCCGAGCATACGTTTACCTACAATTTCCAAGTAAAATATTCTTCCTTCTTCCTCGACGAGTTAATAGTAATAGCTATTTAACCAATTTCTGTCTTAATTAACTTTCATGTAGGTAAGAGTCACCAGTTGCTAGACTTCATAACTTGCATCTGTCGCCAGTTGCTTTTTACCTATGTATGTATGTAGGTATGTATGTATATACATTACTCGACAATTATAAAAGGTAAATGAGAGAGAAATGTGTGCCTGAAATATAAATGTGTATTCTCGTACTATAAGTTGTTTCAACTTATAATTTTGTGTAATTAGAGTTAGAAAATCTCAGATTGGACAATATAATTTTTGCTATTGAAAAAAGGAGAAAAGAGAGAGAGAGAGAGAAAGAGAGAGAGGGACAAAATATAGATAATGAAAGTATTGAGAAAACTTATGAACTCAATTTGATGATCGTGCCAGATGGCCTCAAGGCCACGAAGCCATGCATCATCCTTTACTACTCTACTACATATTTTTACAATACCATCGGAATATAAAGTTAATTCGTTCTCAATCTAATAACTTGAGTTATAAATACTACGAGTACGCTCGAGAAAGATTAAAGTAATAAAGAATTAAAGTATGAAAGTATTAAAGAAAGGAAAATCGATATAATCGTAATAAATTTTCTCTCCGATTAATTATCTTTATTCAAAAATATAATATGAATCGAAACTTGATTCACGAGTAGATAGATTGAATGACTTCGTGATTCGGTTACTCGAAGAAGAAAAACTATTTAAACAATTTCTAGAATGCAAGTTTCTAAGACTCTTAAAGAAACTACATATATAACTATATCGATAGAACATTTAAATGGAATTAGATAACTATACATAAAATTATGATGTCTCTCTTTAATTCGCCATTTTGAAATAATAGAAAAAACTTTGGTTGATCTCAATAAGGTATTATTCTCGAAATTGCATGTGTATTTTATAAAGCGAGAAAGATCTTTTCTTCGTAAGAAATCGAGATGAAAGATCGATATAATCGAATCGACGACGATCATCTAGTCTTTTATTTAAATGATCTTTCTGATCGACTTTCATTCTTTTTTTTGCTCTCTCTCTCTTTTTCTTGAACAGTATGGAAAATAATCAAATAGTTTCCTTCGTTTTGCTACTTTTCGTCTGAAAGAGAAAGTGTTAATGTTCGGGCATGCTGTAAAGAGAGAGAGAGAGAGAGAGAGAGAGAGAGAGGGAGAGAGAGAGGGAGAGAGAGAGAGATTGAGAGAGAGAGAGAGGGAGAGAGAGAGGGAGAGAGAGAGATTGAGAGAGAGAGAGAGAGAGAGAGAGAGAGAGAGAGAGAGAGAGAGATGGAAAGAGGTAGAATAAACAGACTTTAAAGTTGACTTTACGAAATAGAACATCAAGAAAACTCAGAAAAGATTAGATGATTTTTTTTTAGAGTGGTCAGGGGATAGAAACGTTTAAAAGATAGAAGTACCGAGACGCGATAACAAAGTTGATGATTTCTTTTTAGAGTTCTCGATAGGTAGGAATAAGAGATTTCTTTAGAATCGGATTATTCTCTACCAGCGAACTTTCATTCGAGATGCATTGGAATAATTATCCACTTTGAGCCGTTTCCTTTTGCCATGTAGAGAGAGATAGATAGATAGATAGATAGATAGATAGATAGATAGATAGATAGAGAGAGAGAGAGAGAGAGAGAGGAGAACACGATTACGAAAAACTTTTTGGTTCGTTCGTTTGCATGCTTAACGAGGTCGATGAAACGAAGACCCATCATAGCTTTTAATTTCCTCTTTCTCTTCTTTCGATCACTACCTACAGCAACATCGAAAGCGAGAGAGAAAAAGTGAGAGGGGGAGGGGTGAAAGAGAGAGAGAGAGAGAGAGAGAGAGAGAGAGAGAGAGAGAGAGAGAGAGGAAGAGAGAAATATGAAAGAAAATTCGCACACAATTTCATTGAAAATCAAATTTTTTCATCCTTCTTTTGTTCCCCTTGCTTTTTCTCTCGTATTTTCGATTTAATTGGCAGATATTGACGATTAATTCCTACAGGATATGATTAACGATTGAACGCAATCGAGTAGCTGTTATTCAGTATAATTCGACATGACTCGAGAGAGTGAACATTTATATTGTATAAATGAATAAATAATTCAGGCTTTGCAGACAGTATTATTAATGTATGCATCTTGAAAATTCGATTATCGGATATTACCATTAGGAATCTGATCTATAGGTTATCTCATTTTAATTTCAATTCAATTATATTTTTATACATAAGTAATATAGATGTGGGTTTAAAAATTTTACGTCTACAAGAAATAATTATATAATTACACTTGTTGGAGAATAGTTAAAAAAAGAAAAATGACAGAAACAGCGAGGGAGAGAGAGAGAGAGAGAGAGAGAGAGAGAGAGAGAGAGAGAGAGAGAGAGAGAGAGAGAGAAGAAAAAAGTAATTTAATCGTTTTTAATTCAGTCTAAGAAAATTTTAATAAGGTCGTACGTGATTTCGCAAACAGAGTTTTTTGTTTGGCGTGCAGGCGTGAGATCGTTTGTTTGAAATAAAGAAAGAAATGAAAAGACGTCAAAAAAGAAAGAAAAAAAAAGAGAGTGAAAAAGGAAAAAAACAAGCTAGAGGATAGAGATAGAGAGAAAGAGACAGAGAAAGAGAAAACAGCTCGTACGTGGAAAAGACATTTCTCTTAAGCAAAGTACTCTTACCGAGACGAGTATGAAGAGAAGCGGGGGGAGGGTAAAGGGGTAGTTTGCTCGAAAGTACCTTATGCGTTTCTCTACGTGTACGTCGGGGCCAGTGCATAAATACTACCAGGAACCGGTTTTCTGGGCTATCCGTCCTGGCTCGGTGCTCCACAACGAGATAAAAAGTGAGAGAAAGGACAGACAGTACGATGGTGGTAGCTTGGGGATGAGAAGAAGTAGGAAGAGAGATAGAGATAGACAGAGAGAGAGAGAGAGAGAGAGAGAGAGAGAGAGAGAGAGAGAGAGAGAGAGAAGAGACTTAAAGGAGCAGCACGAATTCGTGGGGTCGCTGCTTGTGTTTCTCATGGCTCGTTACTCGAGATTCAGACAGGTGTGCGAGAAACCCCCTTCCCTTTACTTTTTCCCCTTCTTCGTTCTTGATTTACTTTAAAGCAGTCTTCACACGAAATACAGATCCCTTTATCGTTGACCTAATAAATAAATATTGCTGATATGTTCTGTAAATACATAATAAAAGAAAAATATTTTCACGAATATAATTTATATTTTATATAATTTTATATTTCGCAAGAAAGAGAAAGAGAGAGAGAGAGAGAGAGAGAGAGAAAGAGAAGAGAGAAATATCTTATTTATTATAATAATTCGCAAAATTATATTGAACACGAGAAAGAAAAAAATTGAGCAAGATTTATAGATTTGTCTAAAAGAAAGAAAAAATAATACATGAATGAAAAAAAATTGATCGGCAAAGTGGGCATTGTTAGCTCGAATCAACTCGGATAGGACTAGACAAATCCACTTGACGTTCGAAACGCACGCTGTGGATGTGGTCGAGGTCGCGGTGCATATCCCGTTTTACCTTTTAACGACGTCAAAACGACAGCCGCGGCGTTTACACAGCGTAAGCCGCGTAATCGTTGGCCGACGGCAGACCGCGAAAAATCCTGTCTATCCTATCTATTAGCTCGAGGTTAATCCTACTATGGTAGCGTTCTTTATTACTTTCCATTACGAAAACCAATCGGTGTACAGAGTTAATTACTTGATAATAAGTATGACGATAATAACGAAGGATAACGGAATCCTATTGGAAGAGATTTTTATTCTTTTTTTTTTTATAAGCATAACTTATCTGGTATAACGATAATTTTGGGATAAGGAAGAATCTGTTCATATACAATTATATATATATATAATAAATAATATATAATATATTATATATTATATATTATATATTATATATATATATATAATAAATAATATATAATATATTATATTATATATAATACAGTTGGGAATGAGGCGAATGTGTGTATGTGTGTGGTACCGGAAGCCCAGGCGATGGTTAGGGAATAGCGCTCTCTCTCTCTCTCTCTCTCTCTCATTTAGTCATTTTAGTTATTTGATCATTTTAATTGTTAAATTGTTTTGTTATGTTGTTATTATGTTATTTTGTTTTTAAACAATTAGTATTTTATATTAAGTTGACTAGTATGTAAGATAATTATAAGTTAGTTATAAGGTAGCTTTAGTTAGATGTAAGATAGGTATAAGGGTAGACATAGGTGGTGAGGATGGAGAGGTTTATGTATGGTTTGTAAGAGGTTTGCAAGAGGTTTGGGTACGCTCCTCTGGAAAAGCGCCTTCAAATCCTGAAGGGAAGAATAAAATATCTATCTATTATATATAATACAAGAAAAAATTGTATTATACTAATCACGCTTGTTTAATTAAATGAGGTCAATTAACGGTAATCAATTATTGTAATGAGAATTCTTTAAATAAATTCGAGCATATTGATCGAGTATATAAATGAGAAATGTATATATTCTAATAATATGTAGCTACATGTCGAAATATAATACAATGTATATACATACATACATACATACATATATATATATACGCACACTCCCTCCACACACACATTTGTATACACAGTTATCACATTTTATCTCGAATGTATCGAACACGAACATGTCAGAGGATTATCCAAGTCGACTTTTCGCATGCGACTAGTATTATACATATAGACACGTTCGTATATTTCATCGTGCTCGTACGTCTCGCAAAATTTTGCGGCTAGCGCACCGGCGTACGCTCAATTACTGGTTTTCACGTTAATCGTAAATTATTGCACGTCTCCTATCTTCCTCTCTTGTGTACGTATATGTACGTACTGTCTCTCTGCAATCCCTATACGCATAATACCTATCGTGGATACGAGCCGATTTAGCCGTAATAAAATAATCCCAGAGCGAGGCGTCTGTTGACTTTTCGCGAGAATACAAGCCTGTATACGAACTGGAGATTATAAGAGACGGCGAGCCATTTTATTATGGTGACAACGTTACGATTTAATGGAAGTATGAAATATGTTGGAAAATTATGGACAATACGAGCTCCTGTTATTTATCGATTAAACAAATAAAAAAAAAGAGATTATAAAATTTTATGAAAATTCGTTTTTGCTTATCTCGTTTAACATTATCAAACTTTGATAGATACCTACATACATGTAAATGATATCTATCTCTATTACATTATATGTATATACTATATATTAAGAATCAATAATTATCGTCGAACGAAGTAGTTAATTCTGTATTTATTTAATATCATCGATAGACATATTATTATCATTAAAATTACTAAATAAAATATTATTTCAATACTACGACTAGCGAGAAATGTTCTGGTCACGAGATCATAATATGGTATATAACGTGTAAAAGAGAAAGAAAGACAAGGTTTTCTTAGTTGAAAGGTTGGGGTCGAATAACGACGGGCTATAAATTTAGATTACTTTTTCCACAATGCATAATGACTATGATACGAAGTTAAATTCCTTGGGAAAAGGGGATTAAAAGAAAAATCTTGTCTTTTATACTCGTTAAGGTACGTATAGTAGTACTAGATATTATAAAGCTAAAATGTTTCTTTAGTCAGTTTTGTACAATATAAAAACACTTTGAGAAAGTTTTTCATTGACCTTTATGGTATATTTTTATTATTGGTCCTTTAAAAAGAAAACTCTCTTTATCTCTCTTTCTTTCTATTTTATTTTACTATCATCCCTTATCTTGAAAGCGGAATTAGCGTTTAGCAAGGTTATTAAATTGAATATTTAAATACTTGAGGAACGTGTGCCTGGAGTAACGAGAAGGGAGTAAAATAACGAACGGCTATTAATCTTTGCCTTCCACCCTTACTTTTTCTCACGCTTAATTGAAGCACACTGCGGCTCGTTATACACCTTCCCGCGGGTGTATAGAGGCGATCGAAATAAGTAGAAAAAATTAGAATTATGTTACGTAAAAGGTTAAAACCAGACTGACGTTAAGCCAACGACTGATAATTACTATTTCATGGTAGCAATGATTTAGTATATACAGAGTAAAATTCTTGTAAAAATAATTTTCTTAATTATTTATCATTATGTACAATTGTAATTAACATCATTTAAAATTTAAAATCATACTGATTTTTACATATAGAGCAAGTTTTTTTGTTTAATTTCTTTATAAATAAAGAGAAAAATGGTATATTTTTAATTATTACTTATTTACTTTCGTAATTAAAATCATTTCAAATTAAAGAAAAAAAAAGAAAAATAATAAATTTCATTCTTCAAATAATTCGATATCGATATATATATTGATACACACACACACGCGCGCGCGCGCGCAGAGAGAGAGAGAGGGGGGGAGATGTATCTATATTCCTTTATTCGTTATAAAAGTTGTGTAAAAGTTCGATCGATAAAAAGATCGTTCTACCTGTTGCACCCTGAAGAATTTTCGAGTTATTACTGTTAACGGATGCGTCGAGCATGCTCGCACGATGCGACGTAAAGAGAGCAGTGTCGCGAACGTATCCGATTGAATTCGACTTCGAACGTTATATGTATATTGCGTGAATATATATATATATATAATATCTATGTATGTAAGTGTATATATATGTATATGGAGAAAGAGAGAGAGAGAGAGAGAGAGAGAGAGAAAGAAGAAAAAAGAAAACGAGCGTTTGTTGGAAAATGCTCACGAATAAGGAGACCTGTTGCTCTCGAAAAAGACGTCGAATTATTATTAGATGCAGCGAGTCGTATCCAACAAGCATTCCTCTTGCATTTGCGTTTCTTTGTGACCACGGGTTCAAAAAGAGAAGAGGAAGAGGAAGAAAAGGAGGAAGAGGAAAAGGAAAGAGAGGAAGAAGAGGAAGAAAAAATGAATTAAAAACGATAAAGAAAAAGAGGAAAAAAACTATCTTTACGCCACTAGTGCATCCATCTGTTCTTCGTTTCAAGAAATCTCATCCCCTTAATCGTGCTAAGAGTAAAAGACCTAACGAGAATAGAATCGAATAAAGTCCTTTTGGCTACCAAGAAAGGTAGAGTGGATAACTTTCCTGTTGGAAAACACCGCGAAATGCAATAATGCCTTGCGAAAAGTGCCGCTTTTCCTGGCGAGTTTACGTTCTCTCTTGGAAGGACCAAATTGTCCGTTCAAGAAAATTCACTTTAGGAATAATCCTTTTCATACTCTTTTTCTCTCTCTTTCTCTTAGTGATATATAGGATAGTGATATATACATACGCATATGTAGAGAAGGATGAACACAGAGGAGAGAGGAGAGAGGAGAGAGGAGAGAGGAGAGGGAGGAGGGAAGAGGGGAACGTCGAAGTCGTTGTAAGTTTCCTTTGACCGTTCCTGTGTAAATCATGAAGATACTAGGTAAGATTACTTGTTTCCTAATTTACACAGAGCACGTCAAAGGAAAGTTTACATTCTGTAGTAGAGTGGAGAACCGTGACGGCGCTGCTGTTGCCCAAAGCACTCGTACTCATTAAAATATCTTAGCTACGAATTAATCTTTAAGCGGACAGCAATCCCTCCCTTTTATTCTTTCTCCTTCGATGACGAAGACGAAGACGAAGACGACGACAACTCGAATGCAATTAAATTGTACATTGCACTAGAAATCGTTTCTTAGCTTGCAACTCTTATATATTTCCCTCTTTTTTTTATTACTCAATGAAAACGTATTATTCAAGAAATTGTTAATATTTATTTCACGAACAAGTTAATATGCTTTTTATTTATATTTAGCGATAATAAGCAAGTTTCACAAGAAGGATTCATTTTAGGGGTCTTGAATAATTGAAACTCTCGTGTATGGAGATTGGTAATCGTTGAAAGAGAGAGAGAGAGAGAGAGAGAGAGAGAGAGAGAGAGAGAGAGAGAGAGAGAGAGAGAGAAAGAGAGAGATAGACAGACAGACAGACAGACAGACAGACAGAGACAGATACAGACTAAATCGTTTTAAAGACGACTGGATCAATGATGATGGCTGTTAAAGAGCTCGTTAAAATTGTCAGCTAATAATGAAGTCTTCTTGGAATCGAGAAGACTAGATTTGCGTTTATCGGCTATTCCAATGTGTTCTTTCTTCTTTATGAAAAAAAGGATCTTTTTTTTTTCATCGTTCGGATGGAAAATAAGGAAATAAATAGTGATAATGCGAAGATAGCGTGTGTTAACGTATTTCGTTTTCCCTGACGTTTCTTCGATTTTACGTCGGATGTTCTTACGATGTTCTTAATGATCTAACATAGTCAATGGTTTTACGAGGGACTGGTAATTTTGTAGGTACCTATACTAGTACCTTATTATTTCCATAAGAAAGCAAGCAACCGTATAAATAAAAAAATTATTTAGAATGATAGCTATCTGTATATAATAAATCACAGATAAAAATATTCACGAAAAATATGGAGATAAGATAAAAGTATAAAATTACCTCAACGTTAATAACTACTCGTTTAACTTATATGTTTTCCGATGATCTCGAATTAACGTGACGTGTTACGTTCATTAGATAATACTCGGTAAGTTTGTACTCAATCTTAACCACGATATATGTATGTAATTACATCGGTTTTGTATATCTTTGTGTATTTTTCAAAGAAAGATGTTAAAACGAAAGAACATGATCGGGTTTCTGATAATTCTTAAATTACTAAGCATTCTCTATCGATCTCTCTTCCTGATGTTTACAAGGCAAACTAGAAAGTATGTTCAGCTGAGAATTAACATCGTAGTAAACTGTTATCCATGGTATAAAACTCGAGTTATCGTAATACAAATGCACGAAAGCATTTGACTCTTCAAACATTGCCAACAAAGGTATCGGGAACCTTTAGCAATATGATCAGCAACATAAACTGTGCTTTCGTGTCCACGATACATCCACTTTTTACGTGTTAATTGATATCGTCACGCAGGTTATATAGATACACACAGGATGATTTTTAACTCTTCTCAACTCACCTGACCTGCGATTACGATTCAGCGTGACGTAACGATTCCAAAGGGACGATCCGTGAAAACGGTCTACGGTGTTCATCAAAAGGTGGGTCTACCTTTACGATTAACTCACGTTGCTTCTGGAAAAAATAGACAGCTTGATAGATTATCGAGAGACTTGGAGTGATTTCTATTTGTACGATAACTAGTTCTTTTTTTTTTAATTACAAAATTCATCTCTCTTTTTTCTCTACTACGATAACGTAATAATAAGTTAAATAACATCTCAAGTTAATTTATGAAGATAATAAATAATTGATTAGTATGACTCAATTCGATAATATTACATTCAAACAAACCATAATAAATTCGTTTTCCCATTGTTGAGTAAATATGTTCTCTAAATTTAATTATATTTTTTATTTTGTTTTCTTTTATTTGCACGATCGATTTTACGAAAATTCATGTTATAAATTTTTAATCATGCAGATTATTTTAATGAAGTTTTGTTTTCTTTTTTTTTTCTGCGGCGAGATAAAAGACAGAGAGATATCGAGATATTCTCTTCTATTATGATGGTTCGTCGACTGTAATCAGCCAATCCTTCTCGATCTCGTTTTGCCGTCTATTATGTCTCTGCAGAGCATCAAGGGAGAATGTACTCGCACTAACCAACTGTAAACGTACCGACCAGTACACCTACTACAAAGAAAATCGACTTTTCTTGATCGTCTTTCTCGACCACGAGGAATTCGTACTATGATCGACGATCCAATTGGAGTTGCTCTTATTTGCGACATAATTTCTTTGGTATTTCAAACAAAAAGACATTGAGTTACAGCGGCACCTTAGTTCATTCCATTGGATACGATGACAAGATTGTTTTTACCTTTTCGTTTTCGACATAACGATCGTTCTTATCGTTAGAAGATTTTTCATAAATAATTTGACAATGTTTTTATAAAATGTTATGTAAATAAAATGGCAATGTTGTTCATAAAAGATTTATTTAATCTTCATTGAGAACACAGAGTGTTAAAATTAATTGATTTTATATTTCTATCGTGAAAAATTACAAATTAAAATATTTCATAGAGATCGAATAGAAAATTATTACTTACTAAGCTATTTTTTAAGGATTATTATGTGCCGTTAAGAAAGAACATTTAGTTATAGGGAAACGAATCACTGTTTACGGTTGTGTGTATGTTGAGTTTTTCGCATCCTTTTGGAATAGCCGATAGCGCGAGAATAAGATGCAAAAAGGTGACTTCCGTGCGATATATTATAACTGGTTTTGCAGTAGACAGCGTTCTCTTCGTTTACGAAGCTGTACAGAGTTTACGTAAAAGAATTTTGATTCTTTCGTTCTATTAAAATTCTATCGATAAAGAACACGTTCCTTTGCTATGTACATCAAAACTTATAATTAATTACAACGTTAATTTTGAACTTGATATTTTTTATTATGTAAATATTCAAAAATACAACATTAATTTTGATCGATTCATTTATAAGGCAAAATATTTTCATTTTGTCTTAAATAAAATTAAAAATTTTTACCTTTAAATTTTTACTTTCTCTAGATAAAAATATACTATTTAATTTTCGACTATTGTTCCAAAGAGAAATAGAAATCTCGGAGATCAATTGAAAAAGAGATCGTAACGTTTACTGGTAAGGGCAAAAATGTGCGAGAACTCTGAGAAAGTAGCATGCTTTGAAGAAAAAACAGCAAAGAAAGGAAGAAAGAAAGAAAGAACAGGAGAGAGAGAGAGAGAGAGAGAGAGAGAGAGAAGTCGAAGACGTAACAGCAAGGGAAAAGAAGAAATCGAAGAATTCTCTGGTGGGCTTCACTGAAAAGTTTCGTTGAGTAGTTCGCCTTCTTGTTAAGACAAGCGGAGTTATACGTCGAAAGTGCATTCCGTCGGACACCTGGAACGGACGTTCTCATTAAAAGGCTTCGGTTCTCAAACGATGAACGTCCAATAAAATCATATCGAATTAAATAATACATATATATATTATATATCTTTATTCAAATAAATTAGATTTTCAAATAAACCTTCAGTACGTTTTTTTGACCAAGTATTATTTGTCCTCAAATTCATGGCTCTTTCTATGCAATATGGTGCCCGAGAGACGAAGAACTCGTGAAAAAGTAAGTAAATGAAAACTGCTCGTCATCCTTCACGTACACACACACGCACGCACGCATGCACGCGTGCGCGTGCGCGTATCCCGACATATATACAAACATGCACGTTATAAATCGTGTTTTTCTCTCTCTCTCTCTCTCTATCCCTCTTTCCCTCTCTCTTTCTCTCCTCTTCTCTTAATCTTTTTCTCGAAGGATTTCTTTTTCCATAGCAAAAATCTTTTCATAAAGGTTGATAGACACTGGCGAGTAAGCGTGGCCCCGGATTCCTGGACCGGTCTCTCGAGCTTCTCCAGAGAAGGAGTCGCCGCGTTTCCCTCCCTCTATATCTCCCTCCTCCCCCTATATCTCCCTTCTTCTCCTCCACCTCTTCCTCCTCACTTTAACCTTCCTTAGTCCTTTCGAGTTAAGCGCCGCTCGCTAAAACTACTACTTTCCAAGAGCGAAGCCACACGACAGGTGCCAGCGGCGTACGCAACCGAAATAATGACCGTCTTATATTTATAGAAGCATCGTTCGAACCTCCAAAAGGATTCAAGGGTGTATACCTTTATGCATAGAAGGAGTAGGAATGAGAAGGTGTTTTGTTAGACTAGGTAAAATGAACCCCTTCTCGTAAAAGGGGCCCGACGAATATCGTTCTTGATCATCATCTCACGAAGCAATTTAAAACGAGTTGCTACAAGTCACACCTCGGTGACTCTTAGATTTGACCTTGAGAACTACTAGTCGACTCGTTCTTATAATCTGTCTGGGGTAACCTCTAATTAACTTAATATTCAAGTGAAGGGATAGAAAAAGAAAAAGAAAGACAGAGAAAAACAGAGAGACAAAGAGACAAAGAGAGAGAGAGAGAGAGAGAGAGAGAGAGAGAGAGAGAGAGAGAGAGAGAGAGAGAGAGAGATAGAGAGAAAGAGATAGAAAGGAATATACAGAAGGAATTGTATTATTTGATTACTTTTAAGATTTTCAATTAGAAAACGTAGTATTAAACAAGATTTATTAAAAATCATTATAAGTAAGAGAAAGAGTTAGTAGTTTTTAATATTTTTTTCATGGATAATAAATTTTCAAATTATATATGTTTTTATAATGATACATCTGAGAAATCATTTTTGATATCATTTAATAAAATTTGAATAAATTTGTATGTTATATAACACTAAATAAACTTTGTATATCGTTCGAAGAGTTTCGAAGAAATCACGTGTTGATTTTGCTTCCGAAAAATGTAAGAAAACTTTATGTAAAAACATAGTAAGATCAAGAGCATGTAACGAGCATGTTGGCATGGGCACGTATAACGGTATTTCGCGCTCTTTTATTTACACAAGGTCTCTTATATATCTACTCGACTTTTTCTCTTGTGATACCTCTCTTTTCTCTTTGTATTATCTTCACTTGTGTATATTTGTGTGTGTATGTGCGTGCGTGCGCGTACATACATTTATGTATGCTGTTTTCTTTGTATCGGCTATATTCCACGATAGCAACAGCCTGTACAGTCTGGATTATTTTAAATAAGTTTCAAGCGTGCGTTCATTTGTTCGTTCGTTCGTTTCTATGCGTAACAAATAAGTTCTCGATGTTAAAACCTTATAGTTAAATTCGCCTGATGTCCGGCGGACACGCGATAAGCTAAACTTGTTGCGACTTGCGAGCAACGTAACTTTAATAATGTTTGCTTTTGGAATTCTTTGGGAATGTCTATGTATATGACCTCATCGTGTTTCTAATTTCTCTCTCTTTCTCTCTTTCTCTCTCTTTTTCTTTCTCTCTTCAATATCATCTCTAAATCTCCTTCTACAACATCGAAATTACTTTTTTAAAAAAACTATTATAATCTTCTCTAATGATTCATTTTCTACTTTCTATTTAAAATAAATTCCAGCATTTTTTTCCTTTTTATAGAAACTATTTAAGAGGCTACCATCGATAAGAATCTGTAATTTATAATGTAAATAACGATAAGAAACGTATATATATATATATATATATATATATATATATATATATATATATATATATATATATATATCTGTAGAAATCGTATTAAACGTGACACTTTTTTTTATCATTAACAAAAGGAAATTATCTACATAGTAATTTTTTTTTATAAAGATCTTTTGTATTTGCTAAAAGTCTGAAAAGGCCATTTTCTTTTTCTCTCTTTTTCTTTGAGAAGGCAGCAATGTAAAAAAGAGAAGAAAAAAATTTCGTTTCGTAGGCGGATTAGATGCGATCTACGATCGCGCCCCTTTCTCTGGTAAACACTCTCCTTCGGATTACTTACGACACGCGGGCAGAGATCGGCTTGTCCAAAGAGAAAAGAGAAAGTGTGTGTGTGTGTGTGTGTGTGTGAGAGAAAGAGAGAGAGAGAGAGAGCATTCTGCAGGCTACTCTGGAAAGGCCAAGATGATATCTTCTAAATAAACGTTTACTTTTTGGCGTATATTCTCTGAATGATGAAGCCATGAAGTCGACGGTTGAGAGGTCTTCTTGTCACCCCCTTACAACTCCCTATGTAACTCGATACTCACCCTTCCACACCTCCTACGTCTTTACTTGCTTATTTTGTCTAGCTTTTCGCGATACTTTTTGGCAGAAGATTTACCGTGATCCATCATTTTCTTATACCGTGCTTGGTTTTCCTACTTTTTCTTTTTTCTATTTCATCTTCGAGAAAAAATTTTCAGAAAATAATAAAAAGAAAGGAGAGTAAGAGAGAGAGAGAGAGAGAGAGAGAGAGAGAGAGAGAGAGAAAGAGAGAAACACACGCATACTCACATACAATTTATCTGATTTGTCTCTTTCGTTTTTATCAATCACGTGCAGGGAATAACAACTTGAAGGGAAAGTGCAATTTTCTAATTGGCAATTAGTACGGTAAATATCGCAAGAGAATTGAGAAATAGAAGTTAAAATATTTTGAAAAAAATCAAAGAAAATATTTTGAAATGTAGTTACAATAAAGCGACGCATTTTTTTTCTCTCTTTATTTCCTTTTAGAAAAACGATGATTATTAAAACGTTTGGATCATCGAACGAAAAGTCACGTATAGATGGTTTTATTTTTTCCAATATTCATTAATGTTTTCGAACAAATAGGGACGTCAAAGAGAATGGAGCAATAACGCGTCGAATAATGCGCCGTGTGTCTTTCGAAAGATTAAAATGTAAAATTTTAAATTGCTAGTGCCGTAATTACACGTGGACCCGATTGAAAGTTGAACGAATGAATAGTTTTAACTACGAATCTGAAGAGAGAAAGAGAAAAAGTGTTACCTGTCTATAATTGTGTGATAAAAGAGTATTAAAAATCTGTTGTACGATGTAATCCATTGATTAGTTGTACGGTCGAATCGGAAAGAGTGAAAAAGTTTTAGATTAGGAGTCAATCTGGTACTCGTTCGTTATCTTCGTATAAAACGATCAGAGAAGTTTTAAACGGGTATGCACGAGGATAGATAATTCTCACATACATATATAGATATATCCCCCCACACACGCACGCACATGCACACACACGCACACACACGCACACACACGCACACACACGCACACACACGCACACGCGCATGCAGAGAAAATCCCGTAATCTGTAACTGTTCGCACATTAATCATCCAAACGCGTTTGCGATTCGTGACTGATTGCGCATCAATTATCTGTCCCACTTGTTACATTGTAACGTTTCTTGTTTATCATCGATTGAGGATCGATTATCGATTTCATTCGCGTAATTTCCATTTGAACGACACTATGGGACTGTGAATTAAGCGAAGATTTATTATAGGTCTTTACGAGAAACTAAATTCTCTCTCTCTCTCTCTCTTTCTCTCTCTCTCTCTCTCTTTCTCTCTTTCTCTCTCTCGTTGCAGCAAGCATCCGAAAAGTCTTGCACGTATAAACTGGAACGCAAAATAAAGGACGTGGAACGTATTGGTTCCTGTTGTGGTTAGGTACTCCAGTGCACGGTGCTTTTATGCTCGGCGTTAAATTAGGAAACGGTAGAAACTAATTCACTTGACGTTGTTGGACCCTTCCCGCCGCAAATTCTGCATACGAACGAAAATCCTAGAAAGAGAGGAGAGAGAGAGAGAGAGAGAGAGAGAGAGAGAGAGAGAGAGAGAGAAAAAGAGAGAGAGAGAGAGAAAGAGAATTTGCGCACGCGCATACTTCAATAAAATCATTTATTCAACGGGCCAACTCCGGTTATGCTCTCGCGCCGGCCTCGCCGTTCAAGGGGGTTAATATCCTTGGAAAATTGGAATGGATTATTTAGCGAACGGCCAACCGACGGTAATTGAATCGCACGGGACACACGCACGCCTCTCTCATAGAGTTCACCGATCTATCGCCAAATGAAAGATTTCTATGTTTAGAAATGTATCTTACGTTAGAAGCCACGGAAAAAGATTCGATTATCTCTTCTCTTAGTACAATCAAATGGCTTTCTATAATGCTTTTTCACGTGGTGGCTTAACGAACTTCTTTGATCTATCTCCTTCTTTCTTCTCTCTCTTTTCTTTATTTCTTTCTCATCTTTCTCAATCTCTTTTCCTCTCTGTTCTTTTTTTCTTTTTCTTTTTTCTTTTTAGATTTTCTTTGCCATGGATTTCGATCGGCACTCGATTTGCTTGCTTCAAGTAATTTAGCGGTTTTAAAACTCCGTGCTACTCTTTTTAAGTACTCCCGTTCCTAATGATCTTTTTATTGCCGTTAGAAATCTCGAACTATTGCTTGATATACACTTTAACTTGTTAACTTTTAAAGTCGTGATAAAGAAAAAGTTGAAAAAAATATTATTGGAACATATTGAAATTGGAAAAGACAGCGTAGAACTTTTTTTCGAACAGAGAATATAATCGCTTTCTTCGAAATTTTAACCATTTCAAAAATTTAAAAAAATTCTAACCATTTTTTTCTACGGAGAAATTGTAATTTCGAATTTTGCTTTCATTTTTTCTTTTTCTTTCCTATTTTTTTTATTTTTTCTTTATTTTATCGTCGAAAGGTATAATTCATCCGATACTTTCGTAAAACGATCGTAAAATCGACGAAAATTCCGTTATATTCGAATACGGCTAGCACTTCTGGAATACGTCGGCGAACTCGTTCGTTGCGGTGGAGTTTCGATTATCTCGACTCATCGAGTAACGTGCGTTTATACATAGGATACGTAGAATTTCTGGTGAATGTGTTGAAACGATCGATTTTTACACTTCATGGATAGGGAATAGTTTAAATCAGAAAGAAAGAGAGAGAGAGAGAGAGAGAGAGAGAGAGAGAGAGAGAGAGAGAGAGAGAGAGAGAGAGAGAGAGAGAGAATGAATTTCGTTTAATACGAAACATTTTTGTGCGATCGAGCATAGCAAAAAATTAAGTGAATTTTTTTGTTTTCCATTCTTTTCCCTTATACTTGTACTAGCGATCCCATCTCTCTCTTTCTCTCTTCCAGAATTTTATTCTTTTTCGAAGAGCCAAATCACAGGTAACGAAAGCAACTTGTACCTAAATCGATTTACTTTTCCTTCCGGGCTTCAATTCTCGGCGGATCCACAGCGTGTTTCTATGCCGATTGATCAACGATTTCGTTTACATTTCATTTGCTCGACGATGCGAGCCTTCAAATTACCAATTCACCATCATTACCAATCGTGATAAATAAAAATAAAATTTCCACGATGAAAAGCTTCGAGTTAAAGATTTTATTTTCTGAAACAAAAAAGTAAGATAGATAGACAGATAGATAGATAGATAGATAGATAGATAGATAGAGAGATAGAGAGAGAGAGAGAGAGAGAGAGAGAGAGAGAGAGAAAATAAATTATATATGATAAATTATATATGACTGAAAACAGGAAATTTGTAATCACGTAAAAAAAAGAAAAAACAATTATAATAAAAAAACATATTAATTGTGTATTACAATGTACAGTAGACTAGAGGCGAGAAGTAAATCGATGTCGCCATAATCACGATTCCGGCGCGTATACTGATTTAAATAATTCAGTGTATATCGCTATTTGTTGAATAATGAAACACCTGTACGAACGCAGTAGACAAACTGAGCGTATACGCGTGAATCATTTATGTCATCCAACATTGACGATCAAGGTCATAAATATTATGTACATAGATCGTGGTTATGCTATTTTAGAACAAATACAATGTTATAGAATAGACAAACTGTGTTGTACTTAACTAAATGTTTATACTTTGATACATTTGAGATAATATATTTTATATCATAATTATTTTAATAATAAAAATTAATATGTATCGTTTCGATCTTGATGAAAAATATCAAATAAAAGATCTTTTTATTTCATTTCCTATCGCATATCTAATTTGATGAGAGGCAAACATTATTTTCGAGATATCTTATATACCTCTATGAGAGACATCTAGTAGACGAATAAATACTCGAGCTATGTTTCGTCTAGAAATCACGAATTTCGTCGGTCACACGCAAAGAAAGCCCAAATAGATTTGTTCGTACCAAAAAGTATACTCAGGCACGAAACTATAGATCAAGTGGTCGCCCCCGAGATTCCGTTTTCCTTCTAAGATCGAGTCGTTTGTCCGCTGGCAGATCCATCAGCACTGCCATAAATCACGGCCGCGTGCGCCTAGAAAGAGAAGGAGAAAAGAGAAGAGAAGGAAGAGAAAGCAAGAAAGAAAGAGGCTACTCGAGTATGCTCTCGTGCGTGTGAAGCCTTTATCAAAACAAATCTGTATGCTCGACTACCGTGGGAATAGACCGGAAAATTTGTTTAACGGCAGCTGCAACGTAAACCGACGCGGATTCGTCTTTGCTGTATGTCCTTTTCTCTCTTTCTCTTTTCTTGTATTTTTTTATATAAGAGGTATCAAGAGACATTGTTTCTCGACAAAATGAGAAAAATTAAAGAAAAGGAAGAAGCGAAGGTGGTAGTGCCGATATAAGAGAAGTCGAGAGAAAAGTTGCGGAAGGTATGAGAGTAAATGAGATAGACAGATAGATATATAGATAGATAGATAGATAAATAGATAGACAGATAGATAGATAGATAGATAGATAAAGAGAGAGAGAGAGAGAGAGAGAGAGAGAGGGAGAGAGAAGCAAAGGAGGAGTATAATGTCCCGGACGTAAAATGAGCGAAGAAACAGCGAGCTGTGCTCGGCTTCGACTCAATTAAATGATCGTCTTCTCCTCGAGGGTCCCAGCGGAGGCACCAACCATTAATTTCGAAACACAGGGAACAAAGGGTCTACCTGGATATTCTTTCGGCTTTTGTTTTTTCCTTTATTATTTTTCTTCTCTACTCTCGTTCTATCTCGCTTATCCTTCTTTCCTACTGTACCTTTTACCATCTCGACCTGCTACTAAGAGAGAGAGAGAGAGAGAGAGAGAGAGAGAGAGAGAGAGAGAGAGAGAGAGAGAGAGAGAGAGAGAGAGAGAGAGAGAGAGAGAGAGAGAGAGAGAGGGAAGAGGGCTTCAGCCGCAGGATAGCAAGAGCACGGAAAGACAAGAAGGAGGAAAAGTAGAAGGAGGAGGAGGAGGAGGAGGAGGAGGAGGAGAAAGAGAGGAGAAGGAGGTTGAGGTGGTAGAGGACGAGGACAACCTGTTCAGCCCACGGCTACGTATCTCTTCTCTTGCGGTAGCGAGAAAGACTCCTCCATACAAGCCGCCACGCTTCTTTCTCCCCTCTTCGTGGTACACCACCACGCGTATACTTTTGATCGACTTATGTAAGTAAAGCTTCTCTCACACCGATCGATCCATTAATATTCTTGTGAAGGCATAAGGAAGAGCTTGCTTAGGCGTGGCTCGATTCTAGCCATTGGGCCAACCGCGTAATCTTTATATCTTTCTCTCTTTCTCTTACTCTCTTTCTCTATATTTTTATTCCTATTTA
>OU427001.1:1379043-1398739 GCA_911387935.1 Dolichovespula saxonica | reverse complement strand
AAACGTGCTCAGATAGACATCCGACAAGGTACAGGGAAGAGCCGGAAGGAAAACGTAAAATTCAACTCAAGCGCGAAGATAAATGTCATAAATCCATCTATACGAGATATTGGCCCTGGCTCGGTCAACCATAACGTGGGACGGCACTTATGTATGTTCATTCTCCAAGACATTTCAAGATCATATTATTCGTAACGTTAACGTTAACGATTTGTATGTGTGCGTGCGCGCGCGCGTGTTTGTATTCTGATAAAAAAAATTAATAAAAAAACAATATATCTTTCTTGTTTCCTTATGTACTATATACTTTTCGAGTAAAACAAAGAAGGCGAAGAAGAAGAAGAGAAACTGATATGCTTCTAAACCGGCTTATCGTACCTAACATTCGTCTAAACACGACATTTGTCCAAGCTCAAAGTCGGGTTTACGGAATGATTAAAGCGCTCGATCTTGCAAGGAGGAAAGAATGAGAGAAACAGAGAAAGAGAGAGAGAGAGAGAGAGAGAGAGAGAGAGAGAGAGAGAGAGAGTGAGAGAGAGAGAGAAGACGGACTAACGTAGATAGAGATAGAGATAAAACAAAAGAGAGAGAGAGAGAGAGAGAGAAACAAAGTGGAAGAGATACAGGGAGAGACAGGAAACGAATGTGATTCGCTTGGACGAGCAATTTACAGCTCGAAGAATATGGCCCCGGCGTGTAAACCGCATTGAAATTCACGGCAAGCACGGAACTCCACCGGCGTTGAACTATGGGCAAGCTGTTGCAACCTACTGTTTTCTCTCTGTCTCTGTCTTTCTCTCTCTTGCTCACCCTCTATCGGTACCATTTCTCCCTTTTCCTATCTCCTCTCTCTTCTCTCTCTTTCTCTTTCGCTTCGTGCAACCCCTGATATTTCGTGGTGCGCGCGCGTACACACTGTCTCCGTCTAGTTGGCATTTAATTCTTGCCGCACCCCTTCCTTCGAAATCCATTTAAAATCCCCAGGAGGTAGAAACTAAGAGATAGATAGATAGAGAGAGACAGAAACAGAGAGAGAGAGAGAGAGAGAGAGAGAGAGAGAGAGAGAGAGAGAAGAGAAGAGAGAAGGTATTGTATTGTGATATACGTTCATACGTATATGTATGTATATGTATACAACGGAACTTATGTTTCTACGGGAAGGAAGAACAATGACGGAAGTCGACCGTGGATGTATCGGATATACGGACGACTGTGAGCATAAGGTTGTGGATATATCGAGTTAGAGAGAAATCCTCGTGATGCTTTAAACAGTTAGAAGAAAGACGTTGCTTATATTACAGTATGATACTTTTCAGAAGCTTTGTCTTGTTTATTTTAAATTATAAGAGTTTTTTTTTTTTGGTTATTGTTTTGTTTTTCTTTCATAACAGCATACGTTGTAAATTAATTTGATATTAATCCTCTCTAAGCTATAATATTAACAAATATTCAATGGATATTTTCCGATTTGGATATCGCATATCGCATATCGTATATATCATGTAAACAAATAAATATATATCTTGAAAATAATTCTTTTAATCAAATTGTTTTTTATTTATTTATTTTGTTTATTAAATGAAGCGTCGTTCGAAAGTTATAGAGAAAGATAATATAGTATAAAGGATCAACTATGAATGTATTTCGTTACACATACACACACACGCACGCACGCACACACAGAGGTATTGTTTTTTCTTTAATTTATTTGAAAATTCAATTTTTTTCTATAAGATAGAAGATCCTTTACGATTACTTTATTTATATTTTCTTTCGCTCACCTCTATATCCAGTTTCTTCACGCACGAAATCCAGATTAAATGGTACGGTCCAGCGAGCAAACGTTGAACGCTTCGGATGATGGAAAGCAACGACCACCTGGAAGATGGGAAGAAGAGCGGACGCAAGAGAGTGTGTATATATATATATATATATATATATATATATATATGTATGTTTGCATGTATGTATGTATGTATGTATGTATAATATTATATCTCCCGTAATATTCTCCGATGCTTCTCCGATCTATTATCCACGCCCTCACCCTTTCACTCACTCATCTACTCGTCCCTTTTCAACGACGTAGCGATTCTCCTTTACCTCCACAAAACGTTCTTTCGAGAAACGTCACAAAGAAACTTAAGGAGGTGCTTCGAGTAAACAAAAAAATGATGCGAGCAAAAAAGAGTTCTTAAGAAAGCCGCCAACAATTTTTCTACAGTTTTCATAATATTTCTTAAAACTTCGACGGTGACCATTCTAACCATCCCATTTGTCTCTCTCTCTCTCTATCTCCCTCTCTCCCTCTCATCTTTGCATCTATCCGTCATTATGACGAGAGAAAAAAAGAAGAAGCAAAAGAAAAAGAACAGGTCTGGTAAAAAGTTGCCTCTCAATTGTAATTGAATTTCGATTCGATATTAATATATCGATAATTTTAATTAATCTCAAATTAGTTTCGATAAGATGAAACAGGTGTCAAGATAAATACTTAACTATTACAATTATTTTCTGCGATAAGATTACTTGCTAATATTCTTCAAGGTATCTTCTCATCTTCTTCTTTTTTTTCTCTCTCTCTCTCTCTCTCTTTCTCTTTCTCTTTCTCTGTAAATATATATATATATATATATATATATATATATATATATATATATGTATATATACATACATACATACATATATATGTATAGAACAATAACAAAAGTGATAAATATTGCTCAACCAGGATATCTTTATCACGACGTTAATGACATAACGTATCTCTCAGAATGCGTTTCCTGCTTCGAGTGCATACAGATTACGGTGCAGTAATGCAGGTCATAAGTCAGTGTATCCTGCAGGATATATGAACCAATTATGGGTTAATCTTTGCCACATAGACACTACGAAGCACAATAAGGGAGCGACTTTACCGCTAGCCTCCCGATAACAGACGTAATAAATAAACGTATCCGCGTGGCACACGTACCGTGTTCGAACTACGCGACTATGAAAATCGCCAAGGGCTATTTGCCTTAGTATCACCCTTCCCCTCTCTCTACTTCATTTATCCTAAATATCATCTACGTTCTCTTTATAGTCCATATGAATATCGAAATGTCAATTGGTTGATATATTTCTTTTTTATTTATTTAAAAACTTGATTAATATAAAGAATTTCAAATTTCAATTATTGTATGTTGAACAAAGTAATAATAATAATCAATAATAATAATAATATTTTCAAAACAATAATTACGAAGAGATACAATTTTCTCGAATATTTTGATCAACGTAGAAAGCAATTAAGTTAAAGTGTGATTCGAATCAAGTTCGATTCCCATTTTTAATGAATGTAATTTTAAAAAAGTTGATTCGATTGGAGTTTAAGTAAAAAAGTTCATATGATGATGATAGGAGCTCACTTGTACGCCACCGACCGGTATGCGTGCGTGCAAAGGAAATTTAAGTATACCGGCTTGACGAGTTAAGTATAATACAAGTTCTATAGCATTCTCTCTCTCTCTCTCTCCTTCTACATATATAAGAATATATACACACAAACACACATACATACTTTAAAGCTGCAGCTTGCTCTCGTAGCGGCAGCATCGCTCGCAGCGTTCTACGTCTCGCAATAATCTTTCTGCGTTACCCAGTATAGCCCAGCATCCGTTCTTCTTCTTCTTTATCTCCTTCTTCTTCTTCTTCTTCCACTCCTCTTTCCCTTGTGTTATTATTGTTGTGCAGGAGGAGGCTACGGTGGGTATCTTGTCAAATCGAGCAGGTGTTTCACCCGGGCGGCCTTTCTACCCTCACCCCAGCGCTTACTATATATTTTGACGATTAGTTCTGGACCGAGCTTCTTCGAAGTGCGGAGGCTGCTTACTCTCTTCCTCATCTTTTCTCTTCGTTTCAGGGACGCATCCGATGATTCTCGATATCCTGATTCGAATTTAAATTTTCCTTTCCTACTAATCTATCCAATACAACTATCTAGCTATATACTAGGATCAAATTTTTATTAGATTATACAGACAAAAGTTTTATGTAAATGTTTAATTAAGCAGTCCTCTTTTCTTACACACACACGAGCGCACATACAATACATACGTAAATGGCCAAATGAAAGATATGTGAATGACGTTGCTAAGACGGACGAATTTTATTATACGTAAGAAAAGGAAAGTAGAAAAAAGTAGAAAGAGAAAATGAACAAACGAAAAGAGAGATATAGTTTTAGATATCATTTGGACGAAGATTAGGTAACGTACATAAGTAACATTATAGATGTACAGGTAATGTCAAAAGAGTCTTGCATAAACGTCTTCGCAAGTCATGTTTTATGAAGCAAGATCGTAAAGGATTTTATAGCGAGCTCGTCTCGTTTCACCAAACTCTCTCAACATTACTCCTCTCTTATCCTCTCTGTCCTTTTCGTCCTCCATCACCAAACTCCAGACTACCGAGAAGAACTCCGTTAGCAGCGATACTAATTCCGACATTAATGTCCGTCGCCTATGGTGGGCGCGAAGGGGAAACGTTTAAGTTCCACGCTACTTCTTATTAACTTTTTAAATTTGGTAGGGACAGAGGAGGGAAAGAAAAGGGAGAGGGAAGAGAACTTTACGATCGTAGAAAGTCGAAGAGAAACGAGTTACAAGAAAATTACTTGAAACTTTGACATTATGCTCGAACGACAATCGAGTTCAAACTGTTGAGAGAGAGAGAGAGAGAGAGAGAGAGAGAGAGAGAGAGAGAGAGAGAGAGAGAGAGAGAGAGAGAGAGAGAGAGAGAGAGAGAGAGAGAGAGAGAGAGAGAGAGAGAGAGAGAGAGAGAGAGAGAGAGAGAGAGAGAGAGAAAAGAGAGAGATAGAAAGAGAGAAAGAGAGAATGGACTTTGACTGACGTACGAAGGACATCGTTTATTTTCGAAACGTATCTATATCTTTAACGTTGATCACTATAATCACAAAGGCTATTCGAGATCAACAGAAGAAAGTTTGTCCTTTCGTGAGAATTTCAAGGACGTATACGTAAATATATCAAGACTTATGGAAATGTATTCTTAATATGAAATAAATTTATGAAGAATCAATTTTTCTTTGGAAAAATTTTAAGGACACCAGAATACTATAGGTATTAATAATAAAATTAATATAGAAGAGGAATTACGTGATGGAATATTTTTCAATCGATAGTTGCGTCCCTGTTAGTCTCTAAAAGAGAGAGTGAGAGAGAGAAAGAGAGAGAGAGAGAGAGAGAGAGAGAGAGAGAGAGAGAGAGAGAGAGAGAGAGATACTGGCGATTGCGACGACGTTGCAGTTGGAGTACAATGCACATGCACTTGCCATCGGGGAAAGGTAGACGGCCGGCGACCTTGATGCGCGTGGTTCTCGCGTGCCCGAAGCTTCGCGAAGTTATACGAACATTTCCGACCTCAAGTAGAGGGAGAGAAAAGAGTGACTGGTCCACGAGCACGATGGGCTCTCCACTTTCCGTTCTCCATCTTCTTTCTTTTTCCCTTCGTCTCTCCATCTATCGTCCCTTTAGTCGCTGGTCTGACCTGCCGCCTCGATTCTTCTTTCTCTTTTTCTTCATTCTTCCTTCCTTCTCTCTCTCTCTCTCTCTCTCTTTCTCTTTTTCTTCTTTCTCTCTCTCTCTTTCTCTTTTTCTTCTTTCTCTTTCTCTTTTTCTTCTTTTTCTCTCTCTCTCTCCTTCTCTTTTTCTCTCACAGTCTCTCTCTATCGTCTCCCTCTCATACCCCTATGTACCTGTACTCGTTCTCGTGCCTGCAGCCTCACGGAAGCTGAAACAACCTATCCTACCTTGGATAGTCAACCTCATGCTAGAGTTGCTAGGATGGGACCGGTATTTCAAGTTAACCAGTCCCTCGATCACAGTGTCTCTCAACTAGTTATATTTCTCTACACTCTTAGGTGAAATTTCTATCTTTTAGATTCATCGTTATATTAAATTTCGTGATTTTATGATATTATTTACTTCCCATTGATTTGTTTTAATAGTAATTTCTTTTACTAGTAATTTGTTTTTTAATTCTTAAATGAAATTTCAATCTTTCGGACAGATCGTTATATTTCTTAATTTTCTCTTATTGATTATTTGATATTTCAATATATTAAAGATGTTCTAATTAATTAATTAATTAATAATAATAATAATAATAATAATAATAATAATAATAATAATAATAATAATAATAATAATAATAATAATAATAATAATAATAATAATAGTAATATTTGTTTATAAGTCTTGAAAGAGTTTCTGTTTTTTCAACCTAATTGTTTAAATTATTAATAATTAACAAATTCTTCGTAGATTTCAATAAATCCATTAATATATGTCAATCTAAAATCTTAGGTGTAAATTGATCGATATTTACACCAACGTTCGATCGATAACAACACATCAATGATCTTTCTTAAGCATATACATAGGTTTATCACGAAGGACGATCGTGAAACGGAAACCAAGGCCGTACCTTCTCGTAGATATTAATAATCGATCAAGATATTAGGTAAGTTCACTCTGGCGCCGGCACATTCCCGTCGGTTTAATAAATCTTCGTCGAAAATTGATAAATGTGTTCTTTCCAGCTGAAAGGTTGTTGTTTAGAGTAACTAACTATGAAATACCAGATGTTGACTTTGTTGTTTTTTCTTCTTTCTTCTTTTTCCTTTACCTTTTTTCTTTCCTTTTTTTTAAAGTTGCAAAATATAAAGCAAAGTCTCACCGGCTGTTGTTGACTTACGATAAAAAACAAGAAAAAAGAAAAAAAAGACGAAAAGTTTCTATCTATTCTTTTGATCTTCAAGGAAAGATCGACGTACTACATACTCCATATCGTATGCATGTACACATGTATTTGAATATTTTATCTAAAGAAATAACGATGAAGAAAAAAAAATTCATATATGCCGTTGAAACGTTTCCTCCGGAGATTTGTTTGACGACTTCGAAGTGAATACTCGGAAATGCGTCTCGTTATGAAACTTCCTCCCCCCTCTTTCTCTGTCTTCCTTTCTCTCTCTTTCTCTCTCTCTCTCTCTCTCTCTCTCTCTCTCTTTCTCTCTCTCCATCTTTTGAATTTTCTGAGCAACGATAGGAAAATGATTTTCCGTTTTACATCGAATCGAGAAAATTCCCAAGGCTTATCGAGTATATCAAAAGGCTTTTTCAATATTCGTTTTTTCTTTCTATTCTCGATTTTGACGTAAAAGACATTCTATATTCCTTCTCGAGTTATTTTTCTTAAGCGTTTTCTTCGGTTCTTTAACCGTTTGGTTCATGCTTCGAGAGAGAAAGAAAGAAAGTGAGAAATCGATCATTCTCTTAAAACAAATGCATGGAATCTTTCTTACGTAAGACAAGTGCCGATGGTGGATCTAATATCTCATGCTTACCTCGTTCGATAGCGTTTGTAATAAAAGAAAAGAAAAATTCTTTCTCTCTCTCTCTCTTTCTCTCTCTCTCACTCTCCCAGCAATTCCCTTTTAGAATTTCCACTCTCCTAACTCAAAGTATGCAGGATGGATTCGGAAGCTGGAAACTTTCGTCAAACCGCGACTTTTCAGCGAATTTGTCGACGGCAGAGAGAGAGAGAGAGAGAGAGAGAGAGAGAGAGAGAGAGAGAGAGAGAGAGAGAGAGAGAGAGAGAGAGAGAGAGAAAAGTAAGCAAAGGGATCGAGGCACGTTATCGTGGTAACATTCAGCAAATAGCCAAGATCTTCGACATCTGATATCGACAGGGGTGAGATAACTTATCGCGAGGAGGTCATACGTTACGTTTTTCTCACGAATGCGGGATATCGAAGAACCCTCCTTCTCCTCCTCATCTTCCTCTTTCACCCTCCTCTTTCATTTCTCGCGAATCGAGTTTCTTTTCCTGCTTTTCTCCAACTCAGTCGAACACTGATGCGTCGTAGTCGGACAAGCGAGGCGAGAAATTACGTCGTTCTGCGATTTACCAAAGAGAAAGAGAAAGAGGCGAGGAACGAGTTAAAGAAAGAGAGAAACAAATAGAGAGAGAGAGAGAGAGAGAGAGAGAGAGACAGCGAGAGAGAGTAGCGAGAGAGAATGAGAAGGAAAGAGTGACGTTCGTAAGACTTTTAACTTCCCTAGCAAATTCGTTTTCTTTCTCCTGACTCGCACGTTAGATGCAATTACCTAATGACGTAATGACGTTTCTAACGATAATTAGAGTATTATCTTTTACTACGGACCAGACTTTTAGCTTGTTTCTTCGTTTACTGCCATCGTCTTTTTCCTCTTCTCCTCTCCCTCTTCCTCACCTCTTTCTTTTCCTCTTCTTCTTCTTCTGCTTCTTCTTCTTCTTGTCAGATTCCTTGGGTACGGCCAACGATGGAAATTGTTAGATAAATTTCACGGCGTCCAACTTGACTTGTTCACAACGAAGCTTCTCTTCGTTAGTTTCGCAACGAGTGGTAGATGCAACCCCATTTGTGTTTCTCGAATCAAGGAAAGAGGAGCTTCGGTCGAATGGCAAGTTTGCGCCCCTGTCGTAGATTAGAATGTTTAATTAATAGTTCGTGTTTCGCAATAGTGGATATTAGATGAGTTCGTGCGAGAAATATCTTAGAATTCCAAAGTGACTTTTGTAACTATCGTTTACATTCACGATGAGAGTTTTTAAAGAGTAGAAATAAGTAATGGAAAGAAAAAAGAAAAATTAAAAGAAGAACAGAACGAAAAAAGAAAACAAATTAAAAAGAAAAAGGAAAAGAAATATGACAATTAGAAAGCAATTCGTTTTTATCGATACTTATTTTTATTATTAAACATTAAAAGGAACGAATTAAAAGAAAAACAGAAAAATAATAATAAAAATAACCATAAAATTGAACAAAAGAAAATAATTCGTTTTATCAACTTTTATTATACTAATCACGTAGCAACGATCCGGAGCACGTTTTTTGTCGTTCTTTCATATTTTTTCAATTTCGAGAAAAATGTTTCGATAACGTGGCCACATTTTATGTATGCATGCAATGACAGTACGTTTGTAAATTCGTGTACTGCCAGCTTGACATGGATCGCGAGCGCGTAAAAATTCTATGGATATCGTATACGACGATATTCCTATCGGCCAATCCATGGATGATGGATATAGAAATGGATATGAGATATACATATATACGATATTTGAATATCGTTTCCTCGTGCATCTCAAATGTCTCACGCGTGGCTAGTACGCATTTATTCATTGAGTTAAAGTTTTCTTTCGTATAGTTACATATAGCCTGGGACTGTGTATATTCAAAGATTAATTAACAATATTTAATATTTCATTTGATTGCACTTCGTACCTTACCGCATCTTTCGCACCGTATTATATATTTGTTTATTATCTCGAAGTATAACAAAGACGAATTAAATATTAAAATATTGATTAAATAGAAAATATGATGTCTTAAAAAAAATAAATGCAATTATAATTCTTTTTTATTTAAACTTTCAGAGTCGGATTAATATTTATATATAACACTATTTAAAAGAAATGTCTATATCCTTTTTTTCCAAATATTACACAATGTAACATATAAAAGTAAATTTTTGGTATTTTTACTCATGGTGCATCGTGTCAGACGAATTAATTGCGATTGATGAAACGTGTCGACCTTGAACGCAGTCCATAAAGCGTAAACTTCGAAGAAATGATGAGAAGAAGACGAAGAAGACGAAGAAAAGCGATCGTAGCTGGAAGAAAGAAACGTAGCTGGCCGAGTCGGCCAATCGTTTTACCGTGCAAAACTGATTGTGAGTCAGAAGTAAAAGGAAAAGATACGGGAGAGACATACTCTTGTTCGTCCTTCGTAAGAGTTTACTTGGGGGGAGCAACAATGATTCTCTAATGGAGCCGATGCACGCGATCGTTGCAACTGAGTGCACTCTTGTGACTTGTGTAAGACATGTGCGAGTTCTGTTGGTTGTATCTATTACATTCTTTACAGCAGCTGTATCTACCGTTTCCATATTCAGTCAA
This sequence comes from Dolichovespula saxonica, assembly GCA_911387935.1. Taxonomy (NCBI): domain Eukaryota; kingdom Metazoa; phylum Arthropoda; class Insecta; order Hymenoptera; family Vespidae; genus Dolichovespula; species Dolichovespula saxonica. The sequence goes on along the minus strand of OU427001.1, from coordinate 1,388,728 downwards.
TGGACAGGCTTATAGAGGATGACATGCATTGTGTAATAATTTGTTCGATAAAGAGATACTATCATTATCATTATTACGATATGGTAGTTATGATCTATTTATGATTTAATCATTAAATATCATTGGTTTCATTAAATATCTTGTATATATAATATCTATATAATAAATAGTTACAGCACTAATAAATATTATTAACGTTAATGCTACAAATACTGAATAAATATTAACTCTAATGTAATATTATATTAGATAATATTAATACCAATAATTCTATATTTGTATATTAATCTATAGTCATCTATTAAAAACAGTGTGTTTAATAAATGTAATAATATTAAACATACATATATTATCTATATATAATTATAATTAATTTATCCTAAGGTCATTGTCCTTAAAATCGATCGATTTAAATGTTAATTAATATCTATAATCAATTAAACTCTGGCAACATCTAAAAAAAAAAAAATCAATATTTCTAATTATCAATGTGCAAACGTACGCCATCCATTAGAAAGAAAGTTGGAGCAAGCAAGTATAATACTTACTTATAAAACGAATGAAGTTGGTTGTTACTCTGTATCGATTATTCATTGTGTTTAAAATTGAAAAGGCAGACGGTTTGGTTTGTTAGAGCTGTCTTCTTGAGTTGCCGTTATTAGCATCGTCATGAACGAGGACGGACTCACGCTCCTAGAAAATATGATGATGCGAGTTTAATTTAGCGATCAACGTCGTCCTCCCTACTGCGTCCTAACGATATAAGACTGTCAACTTTACGAATTTATTTCCCTTTATTTCACATCCCTTGTCGTTTTTTCTTGTTCTCTTGGCCAATGAGATTAATAATCGACTCACACCATTTGCACGTTTCATATGAAAAGACATTAAGACGAAATAGCTTAAACATTAGCAAGCAAGAAGGTTTGCGTCTCTTATTATGGACTCACTACCTTGCTTTCCAAGCTGGTAGCAATAAGAAATAAGTAACTAAGTATCGGCTGGTGTATAAGGGCATAGCTTGTAGCAATGCCATGGATTCTAAGAAGTTTCTTCCAACGGAATGTCGATCGTCGACTTCTCTGTTTCTCTTTCTACCCTTGATCTTTCTTCTTTTCTTGCATATCTCAAGAGACAAGAACGTTTCTTTTTTCTCTCTCTTTTTTTTCATCACACTTTCGATATGATGACCGGTTAAATATTTCTCAATTATCGTAGTTGATCGCAAGAATAGTTCAAATTTCGTTAAAAATTTTTTTTTCCACGATACGAACGATTCTCAAGTAAGTTTTTAAATCCATCAATCCTCGAAGTCTTATATTTTTAATTCCTTACTTTCTTTTTTCTTTCTTTTTTTCTTTTTTCCTTTCCTTTTTAATTAAAACTGATTAAAATCGAAGTTATGAAAGAACCGAATATCATCGGAGGAAATAAAATGGAGCGATTTTCGTGTGTTTTTCGTGCGAAATAAAATGAGCTTTTAGTCGGAAAGCTATGAAAGGAACTCGTGGCAACGAGTTTACCTACGAAGCCATTCAGATCGATCCTTCATTTCCCACCTATAATTGCAATTTGCCACTGCTGCTCGCAATTACCACCGGCATCTTCGCGCTCGAGTTTACCGCCACTCGATCTTGAATCCGCTAATGAGAATAGCTGTTCGCTTCGGTTTCTCAGTTTGCCACTTGTCTACAAACCTTATGGCATACTTGCACCATTATGACCTTGTTATCGTACTCGTCAAATAATAATCGGCTAAATTCGACTGCTCGGCAATCGATGAAACGATACTTTATGGACTCACGATGAAAATAGAAAAAAGAAAAATAAAAATAAATATTGTAAATACAGATTAGAAACTAAAGCAAGAGAATAGGAAAGAAAAATTGTTTCTCATTAGATCGATTAAAATATATCTTTGATTATCATCTCTCGTTAGTTAGCATAAATATCATGATTTTAACTATAGATAATCGAAGTTTCGATTAGAGAATACGTTTAGGAAATACCAAAGTTTTATCTTGATTAACCAATGAAATTTGTTCGAAAACTCAAATTCCTTCTCTCTCAATCTCTTCCTACCTTCCTCTCACTCTTTCTTCCTCTCTCTCTCTCTCCCTCTCTCTCTCTCTCTCTCTCTCTCTTTTGATCTCGATCTCGATCTTACAATCGAGCTATTAGTACAGAGATTTTACCTCTGTTTTACGATTGAACTAAAACGAGTTTACGAGAGTGGATCTTGGCTTTTGATTCGAAAGCGCATTTTTATTATATAAAGAGAGCTCGATTGGGTTTGTACGATAGTACGCCGATTTAATTTCAAATTTGAAGACTTCAGTTAGACGTCTAGAGGACGAGGTTTATTAAAAAGTACGTTCATCCTTGACGGAGAACACGTGCCGAGAGTCTTTGATCTTTTCCTTTCTCCTTTCAACAAGTGAATGTCATGTCGTTCACTATGAAAGTAGGAAATAAAGCGTAGATCGAGAAAGCACTCTGAGATAGAAGATGCGCATCGATTTAAAACTCCATTATGATCCTTCTCTTCACGAAGATTCCTTAGTTGAAGGAAAAAGCGATCTTTGTTAAGATTATGTCCTTCCTGCCTCCATGAGACGACCGAAATGCTTTGCTGCAGGTCAATAATAACTTATATTAATAAACACACATGCGCGCGCACACAAACACATATACTTATCAAATTATTATAAAGTAAATATTAATAAGCAATCTTATATATATATATATATATATTACAATCTTATATATATATATATATATATATATATATATAAATATTATTAATAAGCAATATTATATATATATATATATATATATATATATATATATATATAAGGATATTATATTCCTATAAAATATATTGTAATACTTCTAGAGGAATTAATCAACGATTTTTTAATAATATTACAAATTATTATATATACCTAGAAAAATTATATATATATATGTATATATATATATACATATACATACATATATATATATATACATATACATACATATATATATATATATATACATATACATACATATATATATATATATATATATATATATATATATATATATATACATATACATATATATCAAATTATCAGGATATTATATTCCTATAACATATGTTGTAATACCATGTAATATGTCGTATAGAGAAATTAATCAATGATCTTTTAATAATATTATAAAAGGGATGAGAAATTCTCGATATATCTGTAAACGTATATAATCGGAAAACGACTTAAAAAAAAACGTAAGAGATATTTTTTTCCAAGTAAGTTTCCCTTAGAAAAGGTTCTATAATTTCGTTAGTCGATTTTGTCTCCACCCCCATTTTTATCTTTCCCGTTATTCACCTACCAATCCAACCCCTTCTATCGAGTTCTGCTCGATTAAGAGGACGACCGTGCATCCTTCTCATAAGCACGTGTTACCATGTACTCTATCATCACTTTATAAATAGATCTTCCCTAAACACATTTGATTTTAGGGGTGTCAAAAAGGGAAAGGAAAAAAATTACACGGATAACTTTTTTCTTTCCTCTCCATTGCTTTAATTTGTTTTTTGCCTTCTCCTTCTTCTTCTACTTTTAGCTGTTTTTATCTTTCATAAAATAAACATTCAAGTTGGCGAACTTAGCCGAGTATAAAACTTTATAACTTCGTGACACCAACGCGAACTATTTTGCTTCTCTTATAGAAATATATGTTCCTTATGAAGAACCAGCTCTATCTTTCTGTTTTTCTATCTATCTGTTTATTTCTATTTTTATCTCTACCTCTCTTCATCTAACACCTTGAAAATATGTTAAACGCTTGTTATTTCGGTAGAGAGAGAGAGAGAGAGAGAGAGAGAGAGAGAGAGAGAGAGAGAGAGAGAGAGAGAGAGAGAGAGAGAGAGAGAGGGAGAGAGAAAGAAAGAGAGGGAAACAACAATGTACCCGTTGTCGTCTTTCCTTTCTTGTTATTATTTGTGTAATACCACTTCGAAGAACGGAGGTCGGCTCGTGAATATGAAAGTTTAACTCGGCAAAGATAGGGTCAACTTAGAAGTTTAATGACGTTGCAAGTCGCGGTTATACTCCTGTTGCCTACAATATATATATATATATTTATGCATAATATATATGTATGTGTGTGTGTTTGCACTTATATAAATATATACATATATATAAAGATCATATCTCTTCGTTGCTTTATAATGACATGGACAAAGAACTTCGTGGATATTCTCTGACTTTTCTAACTTTTCTTAAGAGTTTATTATTAAGAGGTGTATGATGGTGAGGAACGAAAATAGGAACGGTGAAGTGGACGGGAACGGAAGTTGGGGAAAAGTGGCCGAAAAAATATCATCATAATAATGCATCATGACATGCAACTATGCATGTTCAATAATAAAATTATTTATACCATTAATGAGTTAGATCAATATGTAGCAATGGAGGAACCATTTGTGGTTAATTATTGGTGGAATTAAAAAAATTAAAAGAGTTTCGATATTTCGTGTAGAACGGATAGATCATATTATATAGATATATCGAATAGTCAAAAGTTCTTCATCTTGTCTACGATTTATTCGATGGATCGAGTTCTTGGAATCGCTCTCACTTGGACCATCGAGATTTCATCGGGAACGTTCGAAACGTAAACAAGGCGGATTGGAGTAACGAGGTGCCGGGAGGCACGTTGCACGTGCTCCAGCACATTAACGCTTCTCAACCGTCTGATAGTATGAAATTTTCCAAGGAAACATGTTGCGATGGCAGGGATGACGTAAGATTGCAAGTGAGGGAGTAAAGATATATATATATATATATATATATATATATATATATATATATATATATAGAGAGAGAGAGAGAGAGAGAGAGAGAGAAAGAGAGAAGATCACGAATCGCAAAGATCACTAGACAAGGCAAGACAGCTAACGCGTCTGAGAAGATACTGAGGAACGACTAAGGGAGAGGAAGGGGCAGGAGGAGGAGGAGGAGGAGAAGAAGGTGGAGGATAAACTCAACGTCAGCAAATTTCCAAAGTTCCTTGCTTCCTCTTCCTCTTCCTTCTCTTCGTTCTTATTCTCTCCAAGGTCTCCTTTGCTCACGCGCAACCATCATCCTTCGGCCCAACGATTCTAGCGCGTTCCTCTCACGTAATTAACTCCAAGTTGTCCGTTAATGAACCGATCGTCGACATCACGCCTTTGGCGAAAATACGAGTTGCTGCTTGCAAAACTCTCTTTACTGTGTTTCGTTGTCGTCTATCTTTTCCTTTGTTTTTAACGAAACACTGAAAATTTTGTACGTTATAATTCATCAATTTATCTCTCTCTCTCTCTCTCTCTCTCTCTCTCTGCTTTTGAACCTTTTTTTTGTAATGAAGAAATAACTACGTTACACTTGTTGTAGAACGACTACATTCCGGAACACTCATAAAACTTATTATAACAGGCACCTACCAACGAACTAGCTTTAAATTTGATTACGTTTAATGAAGCAGGAGATAAGTAATCTCGTTAAGACGATACACGTTGGCACATACGTGTTATACCTCCGCCATAACGAATAGATATCGTGCTTCGTGTTATAGGGTGTGGCCCTTTCTATATCTACCATAGCAAATTGCCTAACCAAAGGGCAGAGAAGAAATTTACCGACGACTCCTTTGAAGTCTGTTCTACCTGACTGACAGAACAGCTTGATAATTATTTCCCTTGCACGCTACCGTGCCAACTCTTCTCCGTTTTCCTTCCTTATTCATTCCCTTACCACTTTTCTCTTCCTTCTTTACAAATGATAATCGAAAATTTTAACTTGTTCAAATAATATCGTGGATTTTAATCCATCTTATTACGAGATTTAAACTGATGTAAGCTAATTAATATAATAAATTGATAGGAAATCGTTTTGTTTAAAAAAATTCAATTATGTATGTGTGTGTGTATGTTTATATATATATATATATATATATATATATATATATATATGTATGTATGTATGTATGTATGTATGTATGTATATACGTATGTATGTGCATATGTATTAAAGTCATGTACGAGATTAAATTAGGATTAATAGAAGAACAAATTAGGAAAGTAATTATATCTCAAAATCAATGATGCACGTGAATATTTAAAAATATGGCCATGTTAGCACTTCATAGAAAATAATAATAAAAAAAAGAAAATCTGAGGGATGCGAGATACAGAATTTCTCTTGTTGATATTGCTAATCTGTCGACCGTCTCGCAAACAGAGAGAAAAAAACTGCGGATTCGTACGAATTCGGGTCAACGTTATAAAATCGATACAAATAATAGTCCTCCTAACACCATATATATATATGTATGTATGTATATATATGTACACACACACAGACACACACACACACACACTATATATATAGGCATTGCACATACATACGTACAATACATATATGCCATTTAAATTCTATTAAAATTGATTGTAGGATGAGCGATCAAAACCAATTGAAAATCGACTAATCTTCGTTGAATAGCGCAAAAATCTTTTTCAGTAATACGTTTTGTTTCGATTATATTTCGCAAAATTGTAATTAAGTAGGTATGTCGTTGATCTCTTTCGCTCTTTCTCTCTCTCGGATAATTACAATATTATTTTCGTTTTCTTCTGGTATTAATAACTTTTAATGGAACGACTCTGATTTGACAGTTGAAATATCGAACGAGCCAATCGTTAATTTCATGAACGTCTACTATTATTGGTGAAATATAATTACAATTAAAGAAAAGTTTATTGAAGGCAAATCTTATATAGTACGTTTTCAATGCTACCGTTAGTCTAATTAAAGAACATTTCCTGACGGATTGATATTTTACTTTTCGATAAGGAAATTTGATGATTATAAAAAAAAATCTATCATTTCGGATCAATTTGTCTTACTCTATTATCAGTATCTAGCTATCTTTCTTAAACGTATTTGGACGATAAAACGATGATGGCTTTGAAACACGTGATAGCACATACATATACATAAACATACAAATATATACACACATACACACACGCACACAAATACGTATCGCACTTAAAATGGATGGAGAAGCTCGGTAGATGCACTTTTAACGGGGTAACGTTTGCCTGACTTTGATGTAGCACGGCGTTACATCGATCAATCGATCGATCATCGATAGTCGAGCGTGAATTAGCAGCTATCCGAATAATACATTTGCATGGAATACTTGATGTACTACCACTACTCGCGATGCCTCTTGATTTTTTTTGAATAAAAAAAGAAAAAGAAGATAAAGAAAATGAAAAATATAAAAGAAAGAGAAAAGAAAGAATAGAAAATTTTCGAAGTTAAGTAAACGCCTTTTCGTTATTACGCTTTTTCTCACCTTTGATCTTGACTTAAACATTGAAAAGAATAATGGTTAACAATCTTATGGAAACCGCAATCGCGTTTATTCGAGATCGAAAGCCACAGAGCTAGTTTAAAGGAGCTAGGAAAAATACAAAGTGATAACTTAATAAGCCATTTCAAACGAACGAATTCACAGTTGATTTAATTAAAAGTAGGTAACCGGTTTCGTGGAAACGTTGAAACGTAATTTAAGCTTGGCATTAAAGCACCGGATGCTCCAACGAAAATTCTTGATTCTCGAGCTTTTAAGAGTACGTTAGGTTAAGCGTTACGTAAGCGTTGAGAACGATGAGCGATTTGTAGAAAATGTAAGGAAAAAGGGAATAAAGAGAAAAGGATTGAAAAGTAAAAAAGAGAAGTTATCGAAAGTTTGCAAGTTAAAGACGAATCACTAGAAATATCGTTTTCTCCCCGTTTTCCAAGTAATTAAAAGCGACTTTGAATGAAGTTGCTGTGGAAAACAAATAAAAACAAAAAGGAAAAAAAAGAAAAATGAGAAAAAGAAGAAAAAGAAATAAAATAGAAAAAAAGAGAGAAGAAGAAGAAAAAGAAGAAAAGGAGGCTGCTTATCGAGGTAAATAATTCTTGGAGGAGAAACTTTTCGACGACTTTCCGATACAAACACAACAATGTTATCGAACTCGTTTAGACTTTTCCGACTAACTATTCTCGAATTAGGGATTGAGAACAATTCTGTGGCTTAAAAACTTTCACGTTCATGATCGAGGCTTATAAGATAGACCGGCGACACGTAGAAAATATTTCCAAGCGACTCGACTGAAAAGTTCGTTTAGAAAAATTGTAGAACGGGGAAGAAATCTTTCGTATCTTTCGACCGAGTCGAAAACGATAGAAATAATGTCTCGTGTTTAAAGGATAAAGTTAAGTAAAATGTAAAGGCTTGCTGTGGTGTGGCGTAGAAAAGAAATGGCGATCTCTACGAGATAAAGGTTTAAGACGTTACCTAGAAAATCCAATTTCGTGGACGGTGCTTTCTCGCGAGCTTTTTCTCAAGAGTACCGTCTAAGTTCTTTAACGATTTCTAGCGTTAAGTGAGCTTTTATTCGAGCTGACTCGAAGGCCCGTACTTACATACATACATACGATCCGTAGTGTTAGTAGTCCCCATTGATTTTCTTACTTCCTTCTTTTCGTTCTTTTCTCTTTTGTTTCGATTTTGTTAATTGCTTTTTGTTGTTGTCTATTCTCTTTTTGGAAGTCTAAAATATCATAAACATCTTTTCCCTATACCTTATCATATTTCTCGCATCCATAGTGGTATTCGTCAAGCTCATAAATTGATTTGCTTCGGTCACCTTCCAACTTAACTGTACATTAATCCATTGTTCAACCTGGAAAGACAATTAACGTAATCGTTTCTCGTGTATAAGCCGAAACTACTACTACAAGTGGGTCAAACGACCCTAACAGACGATCAATCCTTAATACGAAAAGTTGAGCTATCGTTTCTCTAGCTGGATGGCCTTAAAGGTGTGTATCTTCGATACAATTTTGGTATCATCATGAAACATAGACCGTAGTTGAAACATGCTATCGGATGTAGCAAAGTAGCTAACTTTGACAACTATAATCTGTAGTTAGTACGATTTCAATATTGTTGCTTTAAAATCGTACTAGTCGCCGATTATTCATTTCGACGATCGAGAAAGTCGAAAAAATGTAAAAAAGAAGAAAAAGAGAAAAAAGACAAATAAAATAGCTCAATCAATGTAAAACGATGTATTAATTTCTAAATAACAAGCGAACAGGGAAAATGTAAATCTCCGTAGTAGTTAAGAAATTAAGGTTTATTCTCTAGCTATTTTCCATCGTGTATTTGCGAACCCCTTTGTCCTAAAAATAATCTCGTTTTCTTAGTTTCCACGCCAAGCAGCCCTTAATCCTCTTCCCTCGATCTATTTTACGTATGATCTTACTTTATTTCATCGCGATTCATCTCATCAAAAAGGATATCTCTAGTCTCGTCTCTCTCTCTCTCTTTCTTTTCCACTTTCTCTTTGATGCATTATTACGTTAAACTGAGCTGAGACGATCGGGCCAGCTTGTAGTTAGAGAAAGGAGAATGTATTCGCATTCGTTCGTCCATCTGTTTCCAGTTGTCCGAGCTAGAGCTTTCAATGTGGAAGCGTCGCAATACGTAAGCTTCAGGTATCCAACAGAAACTATCGTGTTCAGCCCGTTCAGCTCTTTCAGTTCGTAGTCAATTTCTACGTGCAATAGAGAAGAGAGAGAAAGATAGATAG
>OU427001.1:1356543-1376543 GCA_911387935.1 Dolichovespula saxonica | reverse complement strand
ATATATATATACATAGAGAGAGTGAGAGAGAGAGAGAGAGAGACAGAGAGAGAGAGAGAGAGAGAGAGAGAGAGAGAGAGAGAGAGAGAGAGAGAGAGTGAAAGAGAGAATCGAGAAAGGTGGTGTAGAGTCGGAGAAAAAGGAAAAGGAAGAGCAAAGGAGAGAAAAGTAAGAGAGAGAGAGAGAGAGAGAGAGAGAGAAAGATAGAGTCACCATTCAGGTGGGGCACCCGCCTATGAGCACTGAACTGAATAAGTGTGGCTACGGTTGGAGCGTCTCTTTAATTCATTAAAAGTTTACGCATGACGTTTTAGATATTTATCTCGGCTGCCTCTTTTATCCCCCATAACTCCGTGCACTTTGAGTCTGCTTCAGAGGCCCGATTCAGCTTTTATTTCTGCGCCTCGGTTGTTCCTCTCGCTTTTTCGTTTGCATTTTTCACTCTCTGTTCTCTTTACCTCCTCTCTCTCGCTCTTTAGTTTGCGTTTTTCCTGTCTATCTCCCACTTTTATTGTCTCTTGTTTGTCTTTTCTTCTATCATCTCTTTTCTTGTATTCTTTCCGTTTCTATTTTTTCTTTTTTTTTGTTCATTTCTTTTTTTCTCCCTTTTCTATTTTGTTTTTGTTTTACTGAAGAAGCTCTGAGTAAAGTCACATTGTCGCTCATGGTTTCTATTGCGACTTCGTGCTCTCGTCCCATCGTGTTTCAAAGTATGCTGCTACTATCGGTCTCGGCCAGCACGTGGCAGAAGTTGGAAGAGAGAGAGAGAGAGAGAGAGGGAGGGAGAGGGAGAGAGATGGGGGGAGGACTTTGCGGTTAAGTAAGGAATTAGAAAAATCGGAGCGAAGCTCACAAGCTGCACGCACAAACGCAACCGTCTGACTTTAATTTCTTATGTAGTAGACTACTCCTTTTAATTATCGGTAAAACTTATGCTGCGATGCGAAACCTTTTCACTTCTTTTCCAACATTTGCCATTCCCTTATTTCCCTCTTCTTTTTTCCGTTTCTCCTTTCTATTTCTTTTTTTCTATGACTTCTTTGGAATTTACAGGACGGATCGACTGTAGCTACACGTGTTTATTCGAGACGCGAACGTGTAAAAGAAAGAATGAAAAGAAGACAGAGATAGAAAGAATGAGAGAGAGAGAGAGAGAGAGAGAGTGAGAGAGAAAGAGAGAGAGAAGGAGAAAGAGAAAGAGAGAGGGGGGAGAAGAAGAGAGAGAGAGAGAGGGAGAGGCACGTTATTCCGATGATATTCGATTCGCTGAAAGCAAGTCTCGGAACGAAGGACGAACGAGTTCTCTCGACCGCAACCTGCCGTTCTGCTCCTGCGGAGGGCTCAGCCGGTTTTACAGGTTCAAATTGGCTAGCCGTCCATATTATGCCTGCTATTATGTTCTTCCTTCTTCTACCGCGAGTCCGGTTGCGGCTTCGAAATTCCATCCACGGATATAATAAAATAAAAGAGCAATAACGATCGACGAAAAACGGAGCCGATTCGCAAATAATTAGAGACGCGTTTGCGCCTCTCACCTTACATTCATCGAGTGGTCCATTCTTAGCAGGGCCCAATTTCATGAGCAAGGCACGAAGGTTGAAACAGAGAGCGGCCCTTAAGATTAACGATTCGCTGTTATTATTATTATTATTATTATTATTATTATTATTATTATTATTATTATTATTATTATTATTATTATTATTATTATTATTATTATCACTATTGTTGTTATTAAAGGAATGCAATCACTCCGAATCGAATTCTCTTTCGATCTAATAACGACCTGATAATTATTGTCCGAAAGAGAGAACGAGAGAGAGACCATTTCTCTCTCAATGATTTACGAGATATTTTAATAATTTCGTGCTAACGAGTACGCTAATTGGGTTACTAGAGAAGTAATTACAGGTTACTGTAGAAAATACCTAATTTGCAGCTCGCGCCAGTTATTATGCGAGCGTCTTATCGTTCCAAACCCTCGTCACTTACGCGCCAAAGGTGGTTAATCTTTTTTTTTTACTTTCTCGCTCCTTCTTTTCTACTCTTTCTTTTTCCTTCCTTTTTTCTTTTTTCAATTTTTTTGTTTTCTTTCATTAGTTGACAGTATCAATAAACAAAATTTTTGATTTTCTCTCATATATATATATATATATATATATATATATATAATAATTATAATAATAACAAGGAGATTATGCGGTACTTGCTATAGTGGTAATTAAACATCGATCATTTCGAATTGGTATATGGTGAGAGGTATAGTTGGCACGATTCACGAATACGCCTAATAATGGTAGGTAGAAACCGATAGATGCAGGCTATCGGTTACTGTCAAGCGTTGAATTAACGTAAACGTATCTAATTGGTTCGACGCTTGCTGTTATCCACTAAGTCTATAAATTTTCCGCTTATACTCCCCGTATTAATCAGCTTATTCCAATAGACAAAGTATGGCGAGCTATGCGAACAGGCTTCCTTTTATGTAGGGAATTAAATCTCTTTCTCTCTCTCTCTCTCTCCCTACTTTCATCCTATCCTCCTTTCTGCCATTCTTCTATTGTTCATGATTATTCCAAGCGTTTATAAAGTTCGCCATTAAAATACCGATCCGTAGATTCCTAGCGTATCCTTTACCTTATCCTTCCTTGAAATCGAGTTAATCCTTATGATACGCAAATATCCCTACGGTATTGTATATGTGTAGAGTATATATATATATATATATATATATATATATATATATATATATACACACATATACTATATGCATGTATAACAGGTGAATATATCTTGAGAATTAGATATACGAAAAGGTTTGAAAGGAAAATGTTATATCTGTTGTAAGAATTATTCTTATTTAGATAATAGATAGTTTTGACAGTAATTTACGATCGCTTTTCATATTTATTTCAAACTCCTATAATTATACTTAATTATTATGTCAGGTCCGTGTATTATCATTCGTAATTTAAAGTCGTTACCAAAGAGCATGCTTGTTACATCTTCGATCCTTTTCCAAATTCGTACGTGCTAATGTACGATCATTCATACTTTTATCTTTACATTAAGAATATGTTCGAGATGCCAACATTCTTCATAACTTTACGAAGAAGTGAGAGGTTGTTGGGAGATTGTTACTTCGTTTCATCGATCGATCGTTAACACGCATCGTGGCATAGTTAACAACTACCATATCTCGATTCCATTGTTCCTGTAAGCCGCTAACGTATTTCGACGCGTCGGCGTTTATTCGTACAACCTTCCGTGCTGCGAGGCAGTTTTCTCGTGAAACAACATGCATTCGGACTAATCGGCCTAAAAGCATTTCAAGAGTGCGACTCGTCGTTGCGATGACTTCCGTGAATTGTTTCGTGAAAATAGGAAAGAGATGAAAGGGAAGGAAGAAAATAGAGGAGAAGAAGAGGAAACAGAAGTAGAAGAAAAAGAAGAAGGAGAAGAAGGAGAGATTAAAAATAAAAGAAAATGCGAGAGGTTAAGGAAAAACTTTCCGCAGGATTTTGTTATTTAAAATGAAAAAAAAAAAACAAGAGAATTTTTCAAATCTTTGCACACACATATCGATCATTAATTACATTCGATCTTTTCATCGTTTGTTATTGTATTTTCCACTTGAAATGATAAAGGATGGATCGGGGAAGTTGAGTGAGAAAAAATTTTGATGAATTGGTCCGATCAGCTGATGAGCCAGAGAGTTAGTATATATATATATATTAATAATCGATTGATTAATTATCTAGCTAGTATTTCTCTCGCCGTGCAAACGATATTTTCGTATTTAATATTTTTGTTTATCGAAGTTTTCGCGACAAGCTAAAACGAGTACGGTCAAAAAATGTTCATTGTTTTTTTAATTAATGGAAAGAAAGAAGAAAAGGAAAGAAAGAAAAAATAAAAATGGAAACAAAAATAAAACAAAAACAAAAAGGAACAAAAAACGCATACAACGAGTTTTCCTTTTCTCTTTATTATTTTATTTACCTTCTTTCTTTCTTATTGTGAATGAAGAGAAAGTACAAGCTTGTTTTTTATCTACTCGATGGTCGTTACTCTGCGGTGTATTTTTATAGGAAGAGAGAGAGAGAGAGAGAGAGAGAGAGAGAGAGAGAGAGAGAGAGAGAGAGAGAGAGAGAGAGAGAGAGAGACACATCTATTGACAAATACATCTCACGGAGTCATTACTCAGTCTTCGAGGCAAAAAGGATTCCGCTTGGCGGAAGTAGGTGCAAATTATGCGGACGGTATAGTTACTCTCCGCTGGTTGATCCTGGGAAATTAATATCGAGTCGACGGAAACTAGGAAAGGTATGCGTACATATATATATATATATATATATATATATATATATATGTATGTATGTATGTATGTATGTATACATACCTCTGTGTGTGTGTATAAAATATTTATAATAAAATGCTTAAAAAATAAAAGAACAAAGATTCTGCCATCGTCTTTTAATCTTGTCGTCTCGTACTGGGGCCCATTGATGTCAAGAAAACCAATTCTTATTCTTTTCTAGTCAGACTTCTGGGAAAAGTAACTTCTACTAGACGATGTTCTCATATTGAATTTGCATAGAATATCTGCTGAGTCCACAAGATGTCTTTATATTTTGAGTCTGATCATAGTTGGATCTTATCTCTCGAAATAGGGCACTCCTTTCCTTCTACTTCCCCTTTTCTTCCTCTTCCCTCGTAATGGCTTAGATACGAGTGACACTAACCGCAGTTTCCAATATTCATATCTCCTTACATATATATTTCGATTTGTTTCGTTGTTACCTCGTAGAACAAAAGAATATTAAACGATCGAAAAACATAAAAAAAAGAAAAAGGAAAAGATAATAGAATTAAGACGTTAATTTTAAATTAAAACAATCTTCGAAATACTTGTCTGTCATCCTACTTAATATTTATAGGATCCTATATGTAAAACGAAACACGTAGTCCGAGACCGCTTCTTCCTTTGGTAAAAGCGTAATCCATTTTACAAGCAAACGTGAATTTCCGTATCCTCATCGTAGGAAATTTCACTAGGAGAAGGTTATCTCGGTGAACGAATTAATTCCTAGTGGACGTAAAAGGGAGGAGATATCTCGAATCTTCTCTTTTAGTCCTTCGGATAGTCCCGTTCTAGATGTAAACAAACTGAAGAAGAATAGCGGAATTCAAAGTGGGATCGTACATGCGTGTCGTTGCATTTCATTAGGGGAAAGGACCGACGACAACATCGGTACCACACTGTGCTGCTCTGTCACAAACGTTGTCGTTCAAAAAGGTCGAAAGAAAAAAATAAAAAGGAAGAAGGAAGAAGGAAGAAGGGAGAGGAAGGGGAAGACGAAGAAGAAGAAGAAGAAGAAACAAAGAAAAAGATCTCTCTTCTCTTGGTGGTTGAATTCTCAGGAAGAAAAATATTCGCGATGAGATGAGGTTAAGACGGGTAGAAAACGGGAGGGAGAGAAGGAGGGTGGAAAGGAGGAAGGGAAAGAGGGATGACGTCGGATACCAAGGGGTACCAAGTTGTAGCGGGTGGAGAGACGACGCGTCCACGTCCGTCCAATTACCTCTCACCCTCGCAAAATTCCGAGGACGGCCTCGTTAACAAAGCCCGTGCATCCGTCGAGAATAATAAATTGCACTGCCCACCTCTTCGCTTCGCCCATACCACCCCTACCATCCATATCTTCCGCTCGACCTGTATATAATTATATACGCAAATTTGTCCTCTTTTGGGTGTCGCATAAATTTACGTTACGTTCCCGTTTCTTTTTTTTTCTTTTCCTTTTTCTTCTTTCTTTTTTATTTTTTCCTTTTTTTCACTCCCGTCGTTACTTTGATATATACAAGTTATTTGCAAAACAACCTGGCAACGGCTGCTGCCGTTGCTTTTGTTACTGTTGCTACTGTTGCTGCTACTTTTGCTGCTTAGTGTTGATGCTGATGCTGCTACTGGTTCTGATGCTGCTACTAGTGCTGCTGCTGCCTGTTGTCGTTGCTACTAGTAGCAGGAAGCTTTATCTGGTCTAATTTGGAATTCTTCGTCGAGGAATGTAGCTTTCTTTACATAATCGTTTATATGCATACATATATAGAGATGAATGAAGAAATTTTTATTTTTTTATTTTTTTACTAAAAACCTATGGTCAATATCCTACGTAAGTAATTTGAGGAAGTTATGTACATTAAGAATTCTAATTCTGTTATTACCGTCTTTCTATGATCGTCTTTTTAAAACAGAGTATGATGAAGATGAAAATGAGGTAAATCGTTTTGTCGAAAGTAAAGCAAAGTCGAGCACTCCCTTATACCTTTTGTCTTCCCTCTCATTTTCTCCCACGGTCCGAAGTAAGTACGGAGGTCGGGACAAGCTAATGGATGTTTTCGTGTTGTCTCACAAATCACGGCCGATAGCGGATAATTAAGCAACGCTAATGGTACTCGTTGTTGGATTTTCGAAGGGGAAGGGGAGAAAGAAGAAGGGGACACAAGAAATGTTTCTCGCGTACGTAACTGAGTCGAGCCGAGTCGGGACGAAGCTATGGGAACAACAAGTGCTCATCATTTCCGTTTCCCCTTCTTGAAAAGGTAAAACCGGCTGATGACCAGGCTAAGTCGTTTTCTGTTAGAGAGCTGCCCCGTAGGTCAACAAACGATACGTTTTTTTTATTGTTCCTAGTTCTCGCGTTGCTTTATTAGCCGGACCGCTCGGTTCCAAGGTGATCGTTGGAAAGGTTCGTTTTACTTGCCGTTAGTTGACGATGGTAATGATCAAAACGGATCGGAGGAAGAAACTACGGATAAAAAGAGATCTTTTTCATTTTATTACGTAGGAATAAAGCCGTATCGAAGAATAACGTTATATTATTCTTCATAATAAATGTCTTATTTTTACAAAAGCTATCATTGATATTTGGGATGAAATTATAATTAATCTTCAGAAATAATTGTTAACTGTAATCTAATAATAAAACTGTCATTAATCTTTACGAAAATCGATGATCGTGAACTGGAGTGTAATAATAAACTGTCGTTAATCTTCCCTTTAGCATTTCCTCAAAAGTTTCTTACCGATCGATAATTCCAAGTTCGCGGGATTTTCTTCTTCTGAAGAAGAAGTCTTGAAACATTTCGAAGTAATTCTCTCTATGAACTTTAGAATTCCTTCTTTGAGTATTCTCTTTGAAGAAATTCCACGAAGACTCGCACGTTCAATCAGGATGTTAAAGTGCATCGAAATCAAGTATTCGGTGGTCGGTCTAATTTGTTGAATCGATCGCTTCGATAGTTCTTTTTCTCTCTTTCTCTCTTTTTCTTCTTTCTTTTATTTTCCCTACCCTCCCTCTCTCTCTTGAGTTATCGATGTTATTTCAAGGAATTTTTTTTATATTTCCTAGAAAGTGTAGAAATATTATTTTTATTAACTTTCGAGCTACAAGATTCACTATCACCGTTGAGCTATATTATTATACGAAATAATAACGGAAGGGTTATAGAATTTACGTCTATTTCTCTCTCCAAATGTAAAAGAAAAGGTAGAAGAAAAAAAAGATATCCTATGTGGGAGATACGTACGGAAAGATTTCTTTCAAACGGTTTCACTGATTTCTCCTTGAAAACCAGCTCGATTCTCCATAACGTCGGTCATGAAAAGGAACAGAATCTTGTCCTCTTTCGACCTAATTGGCCGTAGCGAGACAGTTGGAATTGCTTGCACGGTCCTCGTTCTCGATAACGGATGGTGAATTTGTGCGGGTTGGTAAAAGAGAAGAAAAGTGAAAGGGACAGCGAAGGGAGTAAGAAGAAAAAGTAAGAGAAGAAAAAGAAGAAGAATAAGTAAAAGAAGAAGAAGAAGAATAAGTAAAAGAAGAAGAAGAGGAAGAGAAAAGATGATAGAAACGATAGACGAAAAGAAAATTTAAGGAGGAGAAACAACATTGGTTGAAGATAGTGGGCCAATAAAAGTCTCGTCAAATGTAAAGACGTCTCTTCTATCTATCTGTCTATCTATCTCTTTCTTTTTCATAGATGCGACTTGTCTTACGAAGCTTACTTTCAATACTGGAAACTTGCATCGATGGAAAGACACCAAGACTTTCTTACTCTCTTTTCCTCCTTTCCTCGTTCCTTTCTCTTTCTCACGCGCGTTATCCGTAATACTCATCGAAACTTTTGATAGATCCGTTTTTATTCGTCGATCTCGTTCCCAGGCCAAGCAGGAGAGTGATGAATCGACCTTCCTCTTCATTGATGCGTCGCACGAACGTCGATCTCTCACTCACTAGCAAGGACGAGCTACTGTTTAAGGTAAACCACCTTCTCCGGTGTCTGGTGAACGAATGCCCGACGATGAAGAAAAGAGGACATCGTCGCTCGTTATCTTTGATTCTATTGATCATTAAGATGATCTAAACTTTCTCGTGCATATTCGCAAAATAACGAAAGTTTATTGATTCTTATTTTAAATCGAAAATAATGATTGCGAACAATTTTTCGGTGTAATAGTATCTACATGTATATTTATTAGATTATCCAAAAAGTTTCTTTCGTGTTTAAACATTATTAGATAAAGCAAATGCGTACAGAAAATGAAAGATACTTTTGGGACAATCTAAATAAAAATGTAATTTTTATATTCATTATTAATAAAATTTCTCGAAGTTCAAATGATATCAAATTATTATTTTATAAAATCGAGCGTTTCATTTCTCGTGAACATTTTCAAATTTTAATTGGAACTCGTACCTGGTTACTTTTTCTACTTCAATTAGGATTTGCGGTAAATTCGTTATCCATCGTTTGGTTTCGTGAATTCAATTAATTATTAAATTTTTTTGATAATTAAATTAACAAAGAAATTACCATTTGACACTCTTACATGTATAACTACGACAAGTAGAACGATGTCAGATATATTTACATCGGTTTAATGAAGACTCTTAAAAAATATATTGTTCTGATACGTATTTTTGATCTATGATCTGATAACGATTAATTATATAATTATCAATTATAGTTCGTTGATAATTTCTCTATTATGATTATACAATTATCTTTCTTATTTTTTGTTTTCCATTCATTCAACACCAATTTAATGATTAAGTTTTAAAATATAGATTATTTTTAAAATAGTCACTCTCGTAAAGTTTGTTCGACCGAAATGATATTGTCGAGGATACGAAAGAAATGATTTATGCCGAATGATCAATATTTATATCGCGCAACCGCCTATTTATTCCATTCTCAGTAGATAAATATTTATCGAATCGACGTTTCGAAACAATATTTTCGTTCGCACGAATAAATTCTTTTTCGATGGGATCGAGAAAGGGTGGGAAAGGGAATAGAGCTAGAGAGTGGTGATAAAAGGGTGAATTTGATGAAATAAAGTTTAGTTAGGAAAAGTGAAAAAAAAAGATGATAATATATATAATTCTATGCGATTCGTGAGAGTTGAAAGAAAAGAGAGAGAGAGAGAGAGAGAGAGAGAGAGAGAGAGAGAGAGAGAGAGAGAGAGAGAGAGAGAGCAAGAAAGAGAGAGTCATAGCAGACAAAAAAATTCGCGACATTGTTGGAAGACATATAAAATTTCATTTTTACGAGAATAAAAGCGCACGCGTACTTACCTACCTCCGGGGAAAATTTCTATTCCTCTCTTCTTCCGTATATAACGGTCGTAACCCCATAAAAATTACCTTTAAAATTCAAGAGACGTTACGAAAGTGAGCCTTAGTTATTGTAAGCGGTTTCGCCACCTCTTCTTCCCTTCTACCCCATTTTCTTTTTTTCTTTTTTGTTCTTTTTTTCTTTTCTCCCACTGATATAGTTTCACACGGGACGAAGAGTGATGATTGAATTCTACAAAAAATTGAATTTTTATCCGTGAAAAAGTGCGAACAAAAAATCACTCAGAGAACGATACGTTATGGGTTGAAAGAAACGATATCACTTCAAAGTTTCATTTTCATTTGTATATGTCTTCAAAATTACTACTAAACTTTCGTTGAATGATATTGCGTACCTATTTTTAATAAAATCGATTTTTTAATCTATAAAATGGCATAGTTCGAGTAAAAAATAAAACAACCATTCCTTTCCCTTTTCTTTCTTTTTGTTTTTTTAAATAGAAAAATCAATCCATATAATATTGAAAAGAACGTTTTCGAAACTGACGAATATTTTGTAATTAGGGTATATTATCACTTTTTTCCTTGCGTGATTTTCAAATGACCATTAACGGCCATGTTAGACGTTTTATTAGCTGGCGTCGTGTGGCACATGTTTCTCTCGATCTCGGCACTTGGTGTATTAACGACCACGACGAGCTCGTTAAGAAAAGTACGCTGTTGGTAGCAACCTCGCCAACCCCTTGCTCACCCTCGACCTCAAGTCGGACCCGAAGCACCGCTGAAACGCTAACTGAAAGCATGAGAGAAATAGAGAGTGGGTGGGTGAATTAGAAAGAGAGGGAGAGTGAGAGACAGAGAGCAAGAGAGAGAAAAAGAGAGAGAGAGAGCGAGAGAGAGAGAGAGAGAGAAGGAGAGAGAGAGAGAAGGAGAGGGGGAAGGAGAAAGAGAGAAGAGGGAGGGAAAGAGAGAGAGATAGAGCTTGGTACGCGCGTGATTGATAATACGATCACGCTAATACCCTTCCTAGTTCCGTGTAATGAAGTTACACGTGTCCCGCGTTCTCCGTGAAACACGACAAAGGGCTTAGACGCTGGAGAAGGATGTCGCGAAGGCTCGTCAGCGACTGAATATATGCATATATGTAGTTGCATATGTATATGTGTCATATATATTTAGAAATATATATGTATGTGTAGATATGCACCTATGTACGTACCTATATACATACATATATTTATATACATAGTACATATATATATATATATATATATATATATATATATATATATATATATATATATATATATATTAGTACATATACCACAGAGGCTTACTCTCTCCCATCTGCAATCTACATACAGTACGTATTTCTCCCTCTATCTCTATCTATTCCTCACTCCATCTCTGTTTCTCTCTCCTCTCTCTCTCTTTCTCTCTCTCTCTCTCTATCTATCTCTTTCGCTCTCACCATGAAGAAAGCTTTTGGAGCTCGATCAAACGTACAGAACACTCACGTGTATACCAAGTTGCATGTGTATGTTCTGGAAAATCGTTAGACGTTAATAGAAGGAGAGGCGTCGAGTAAACGTCGTTGAATTGTCGATGCTAAAACCGTAAACTATGCCTGCGGTAAAATCAAGATAATATTGAAGAGATCTATCTCGATCTTATCTATATTATCGTGAATTTTGATTCGTTGCTTCTGAACGAGATGTTCGTTTTTTACATACGCAAATATGATCGGTTATCGCGCAAGTGAATTGAAAGATTTATTGAATATTTGTTAAAAAAATAAATAAATAAGAAAATAAAGAAAGAAAATTGATTTAAAATTATCAACAAAAATTTGTTTTATATGAAACGAATTAGATTAAATGAATTTTATTTAAACAATACGAAACATTTCAAAACGTAAGTGACGTTTATAATTTTACTATAAAGGAACGATTTGAATCGATCGAAAAGGAAACGATACTATTTAATATTAAATCGATCGAAAGTATCTCGATACAAAATGGATATGTATTAAATAGATAAGTAAAAGAGACAGACGAAGCGATAATTATTGGACGGCTTTCCAATGAATACGAACACGATTACATGAACGATTTTGGCATTTGCATAACTAGATCGTTGCTTTGTAGAATTACCGCTGTATATTCGTGCGCCAAATGCATTCGAATATGCGAAGCATAAAACGATGTTTCGTGTTCCGTAATTACGGACTTACCGCGGGGTAATAAACCATTTCTATTGTTTATTTATAACGATACATTGGTTTTCCTTGAAACTTTGCTACATTCACATGGACGTTTCGTTACTAGACATGAGGGATTAATAAAATACTCTTGCAAACATTTGCTATTTGCTCTATGCATAGTTATTTATCTTCTGTTTATTCGATGATTTATCAATTAAATGTATTTTCTTCTTTCTTCTTCTTCTTCTTTATTTATTTTATTTTATTTTCTTTTTTCTTTTTTAAACAAAATTTGTTCAAAATTAACGATAAGGAATGTCATAAAGTCATATAATTTATGGTGGATATAAAATATCATATAGTTTTAATAATCTAGTATCTAATAAGCTGATAACTCCAACAAATAATTTGTAATGTAGTATTAATGATATCTAACTTGTTCGTACAAGTACAAATAGTATTCAACAACAGTCAGACAGTGGAAATCGTGATTGACGTTGGCATACAAATTACGGAACATCGACAAGATCGAAAGCAAAATACGTGGTGATACGTTTCACGTCGTAAGATCGATAGAAGCTGCCAAGTAGATTCAACGATGCTTCTCTTGGTACTAGGAACTCCTCCGAAACTTCTTGGAAAAATCGTCCTCCTTCTTCCCTAAGTAAACTCAATATTTGAAGAGAGTCTATTTTTTATTTTCTTTTTTTTTCTATGTCGACTTCATAAAGGAAATTAATTATTTTCCTTTGGATTTATTTTATAAATGATACATTCAAAATTTAATACGAATTAAGAGTAATAGAAAATAATCGATTGTTAGAGAATTGTTTGGAATTAAGTACCTGTACAAAGAGATACGAGATAATATATATATGTACAACATCGGTTTTATAGGGATGCAACAATGCATAGTCCATACTTGCATATCACGTATTCAGTTTCTACTTTACGAGGAGCTTACAGTCCTGTCGTTACGCGCTTATCTCGTTCTTCAAGGATAGAAATAAAGCCACTTGATTATCGTAATAATTGCAACGTATCGAGCTCTTACATAGAAACCACATTGTCCTAAGGATATTTTAGTACAGTAAATCTGATAGAATTGTATAACTTGTTTTCCACGATGACCTTATTTTCATTGTAAATCAGAAATACGAAGTATTTTTACCCTAATATAGAAACGCATATATATTCTGCTATGATATTAATAAAACGTGTGTCGCGAATGACATTTTTTGTTATTTATCAATCTAGTCTAATATTTATAGTACACGTGGTTATCGTCCGCGTGACATCCAGAATTACAAACGTATACGAAAAAACTACACACACACACACACGCACGCAC
This sequence comes from Dolichovespula saxonica, assembly GCA_911387935.1. NCBI lineage: Eukaryota > Metazoa > Arthropoda > Insecta > Hymenoptera > Vespidae > Dolichovespula > Dolichovespula saxonica. Next base: position 1,363,345 of record OU427001.1, on the reverse strand, counting down.
GCACACATTACGGTATATATTCTGTCGGAGATAATAATGATCCTTCTGTACGATGTATTTTATAAGTTTGCCTTCTCTTCGTGCTTGCGATGATCGTTTATCTCCTCACGATTAATCGAGAATTAAAGTACGTGTCTCTGACGTGTCCACCGACTGTATATCTTTTTTTCTAATATTCTTTTCTCTTTTCTTTTCTCTGAGAAAAATATCTTTCTCCTTTCTCTCTTTATCTTTTTGTATGTCTCTCCTTCTCACTCTCTATCTATCTGTCTCTTTATATAGATTTGTTTCTAACGTGAATTAAAACAAATATTACAAATACCATACTTATTGTGTAAGATCTCGGAGACATTCGGTATGTTGCGAGATAGTAAATTTGGAAAGAGTAAGCTTCTGAACATAGTGGAAGAGGAAACGAGATGGAGAGAGAAGGAAGGACAGGAAAATTAATGGATCTGACGAAATCACGAAAGAATAAATTAGGTTGTAAAGAAATATATACGTATACGATGGTTCTCCTCTCTCTCTTTCTCTTCTCTCTTTCTCTTCTCTTTTCCCTTTCTCTCTCCCTCTCCCTCTCTCTTTCTCTTCTCTTTCTCTCACCTTCTTTCTCTCTCTCTTTCTTTTCTCTTTCTCTTTCTCTCACCTTCTTTCTCTCTCTCTTCCTTTTCTCTTTCTCTTTCTCTCTCTCTCTCTCTCTCTCAAGATACACGAGCTTGTGATTTTAGGAATAATAAATTTCAGTATCTTTACGAGCGTACGTAAATTCAAAGGATAGTCGTTTCCTCAGAAACAGCTTATAGTTTCTCCGATTATTAGATAGGAACAATATTTCTTCTTTTCTCTTTAAAGACGGGAGAACTCGACGTCGATTATTATACTATCTCGATTATTTGAATAATACCAAATACATTTTGACCATTTTCATTCGTATCGTATACTATTTCTAATGACGAGTACTATTTCTAAGTTAGGAAGGACATCAGCAAATTGGCGCATTATCGTTCGGAATAAACGTTCATGAAATAACAAGCCTGTAGTTTCGGAGCAAACGACGATCTAACGAACCTCTACAGCATTCTCTCTCTCTTTCTCTTTCTTTTTCTCTCTTCCTCTTTTTCCGTTTCCTCCTTTTTTTTATTCTTCTTCGATTTTACCCGTGAATTTCAATTGTTTTAATGGGTGTGGTCTCTGCATTCTTTTTTGCGAACCTCTCGATTTTCGGAACTCTAATAAATGGTTGCTAGTTATTTCAAAAGAATCCAAATAATCTGAAATAATAAAAATATCTTTCTTCCTTTTTTCTTTTTCTTTTTTTTTCTTTTCTAAATATTAACTAGATATATAAATTCTTTTGCTAACATCATCACGTCGATACTCGGGACTCGAACGTAGGACAAAAAATATAAGTAAAGCGCCAAGACCTATGTATATATACCGACGAAAGTTTTAATTAACACGTTAAACATTGCGTGGCAAAAAAAAATGAAAAAAATAATAAGAAAATGAAGGAAAAAAGAAAAGAGAAGGAATATAATTTCGCAAAGTAATCCGTTCTCCTGTCCCTGGTAGCTAGTATACCTACTTCCTTAAATTATGCGAACCGGTTGAAAACAATGTCGCTAGAATAGAAAGAGAGTGGCGATCGAGTTTACACGGAAGGCCAAGAAATAAACGTGCAGGCGGATATCCATGTAGGCAAAAGGTTTGCTTGAAGATCAGCTAAGGACCAGCTGAGAGGAAATGTAATAGAAGAGGAGAAGAAGAAGAAGAAGAAGAAGAAGAAGAAGAAGAAGAAGCAGAAGAAGCAGAGGAAGAATAAGAATAAGAAGAAGTAGAAGAAGAAGAAGAAGAAGAAGAAATGGCGAGGATGTGCCTTGCACCTGCTTACCCCGAGGCGATTGAGCTGCTTCTTCTTGCCTATTGCCAAGGCAATCCCTTCCCTTTCGTTTCTTCGTCCCGCGGGATTCTAGTGCTCACGCGCACGCCTTTGTCGTGATCTGGTTACGTGATATATATATATATATATATATATATATATATATATATATATATATATATATATATATATATATATATATATACACTAAGCGTATATCCTGGCGATATACGTCGAGGGAGATATTGTCGGTTGAACGTCTCGTAAAACGTTTTTTTCTACCTTCAAGATGGTTTATCTTATTTCACTATAATATTTTCCTTTTATTTTTTATTTTTTTGTTTGTTTTTCTTTTTTAAATTTATTTACGTATTTATTTATTTATTTTTGTATATTTGACTCACTAAACGTCGTATTTTTGCCATCATCATGTATATGTATATATTTATATATGTATATATGTATATTATATATATATATATATATATATATATATATATATATATATGTATGTATGTATTTATGTATGTATGTATATATGTATAACGAATAATTTTAATTAATTTCGTTTATTTACATATTAGTCGATTTTATTATATTTTCATTACTGTAATCGAAATTATTTTATTTGCATTATTTATATTGACCGAACGTTTTAAATATAAATTGTATTTCTTAATTATTTTCTCCCCACCAATACTCCTATATCCATTTATTTTGCTTTCTCTCTCTCTCTCTCTCTCTCTCTCTCTTTTATGTTTGTTTGTAGTAATAAATTTATTTAAAAGTTACGCGTAAATGAAATGATTCGCATTCCACGAAAGATTCGAATCGAGCGTAACTCGTGGACAAGAAATATCGTTGTTCTTTGTATTTCCTTCCTCTCTCCTTCTCTCTCTCTCTCTCTCTCTCTCTCTCTCTCTCTTTCTCTTTCTCTTTCCATCTAGGTAAAATACACGGTGCTCATCGGTTAAGAGCAGCAGGCAAATAAGACGCAGAACCACGCAATCATACGGACGAGGAGGATAAGAGGAAAGAGGTGGTATGCTCTCGGTCGTGCCATTTTCCTTGGACCGAGCTCTAATGAGCAGTATTAGGAGTTGCACCGACAGAATAAATCACCACACGAAGGAAGAATCACGGAAAGCCGAAGGCGCCAGCCGTGGCAGACCTGGTAATTTCCACGAGTCCTCCCTATTTCTCTCTCTCTCTCTCTCTCTCTCTCTTTCTATCTCTCTCTTTCTGTTTTTCTGCGATGTAATTGATCGTTTTTGTTTTTTTGCTACTATTTTTCTATGTTATTTTTTAACAATGATGATGTTCGGTTAGAAAAACTATTATAAGATTTGTTCATTCTGTAATTAACATTTTTTGGAATAAAACTTTAAAAAAATAATAAGCTTATAGATGATCATGATCGATTAAAAAATATTATCACAGGATCGTTCAGTCTATGGTCGATATTTTCTTGTTTCGAAAAAATGTTTTTATAAGTAATAAAGAAATATTATCCCAACGAAACATCTGTTATTTTTTAATTTGAGAAAATGTTTTTATAAGTAATAAAAAAATATCACGCTGTTCATTGTTCATACCTATATATTCATGATTTTTATTTAGAAAAATGAAAAAAAATTTAAATTATATCTTTATTTTTATTGGAGAAAATAAATTTTAAAAAAGGGGTGAAAGTTCGAAAATTAAAATCGTTAAAAATCGGCGCATCTATTTTTCCTCGCTAAGAAGTACATGAGGAACGTAAAGGATACAGTTAGAATAAATATCCTAAGGGCCATCTGCGTTACGATAATGAAACCTTGGAAGAATAGTAGTAGTTCGATCTCTATTCTAACTGACAATGTAACGACGTAAAGAACTCGTTCGGTTAGTCGCTCTGAGCGAATTCGCTCATGGTAAGAGGTAGTTCGGTGCAAGAAACGATCGGCCGGCCATTACGATACTTCCATTAAATTTCACACGGTGGATCGTCGTTTGGTAGACACTCGGTAAACGGTCGCATGAATTCCGAATATTCCGGATATTCAGAGAGCTTGATATATCTCATTCGAGCTCGTCCAAAGGCAAACTGGCCATTAAATTTCAAGGAGATCTCAAGTCTCGATTGCCTCTATCTCTATCTCTTTTTATCTTTATATCCTTATATTTTTTCGCGGATCAGAGATAGCTCCATGTTCGATAAAATCGATCATGGTCCATTCAACGATCCTACTTTCAAATACTTGTAGATAATTGATGCCCGATGAATACGAATATTCTCTATAGATATATAATTTTCTTTTTTAAAAAATCCTTGCCATATTATTTGTCGATATAAATTACAACAACGATTTTATTGAATTTTATTGGAACATTGTCGGAAAAGAGAAAGTGAATGTTAAAAGTAGAGCTATCTATTATCTGACCAGTCGAGTATCTGGGTACTCGAAAAGATATCCGAACAAATGAAAAATACCTGGGTATGTTTTACTCGAGTGCTCTGCACGTGTTACTGGGATATTTACAACTGGAAGATTTAAAAAGTTTATGGTTCTAATGAAATCAGTATGTGAATGTAAAATGAAATAAAATTGAAAAAAAATTTATATGACGTCTGATATAGTCATGGACTTCGAAATTATAGGATTCGTATATTCCTATCATATAATAGCACATTTTACGATAATGACATGTAGATCCTGAAAAATTATACACTTTGCACGAAATTCATGTTAAATTGTTAGTCGTGAAAGAATTTAGCTATCGTTTTTAATACGTTTAATGAAGATTAGAATATCGGTAGTAAAATGAACATTACGGTCTATAATAATGTGTGTAACATATAATTATGATTGCAAATTTATCAGATTTGTATTTTTCTTTTCTTTTTCGTTTGCTTACGTTTCTTCTCGAGTATTCGAATACTCGGTGGAGGAGCTGGCAGGGGGAAGAGGTAAAGATAAGACTTGAGTAATATTCTATATTTCGAGATAAAACCGGGTACTCGAATATCCGAATATCCGGAGTACTTGGATTGCCAGTAGCTGCCCTAGTTAAATGCATTTACTTTATTATAATATTCGAATAAAATTGTTGTTAGAGAGAAAATGAATAAATGATCTGTCATAATAAATCAGAAAGAAAGAGAGAGAGAGAGAGAGAGAGAGAGAGAGAGAGAGAGAGAGAGAGAGAGAAAGAGAGAGAGTTGAAGTTCTGTGAACAAATATATAAAATATTACGGGAGAAGTTCGATACGACCACGGATTAGTTTTGCAAAGACGAATGAATTTACCATCGAACCTTCGTATATCCTATGTATAACGTTCTCCCTATGCGGATTACAAACCACGAGGAGCACAGTTGCAAATATCACTTTGGCTTTAGTAGAAAAGGAGAAGGGAGGAAGAGGACGCGTCTGGGTCCAAGCAGCGATTATGAGCAAACTCCTCTAACTTTGGAGGTTGTTCCTTCCACAATGTTATTTGTCATTGTTATTTAAAATAACTTAACTGTGCACAATAACTTTTCTTCTATCCATTTTTATAAAAATACATTATAAAAATTTTTATACCAACTGATTAATATTATATTCTTAATTTATATTGTAAATTTTATTATGTGAGTATTAATAATGTATATTAAAGATTTAATTATCGAGACATCCCTAATTTATATTATAGATTCAATTATATATGTTTTTTCTGTGAAACAAATATAAAAAAAAAAAGAAAATGGAAGAGAAGAAAAAAGAAAGAAAAGAAATAAACACTCGAAACTTGAAATTTCATAATTGTTGTTATGACAAAATTTCGTCTAGGAGGATCGTCGGATGTTCCTTGGACATACAATTTATCTGGTAACATAATTTTTAGTAAGGTTAACAGGATAAAATTTCTGTACGATGTACGCAAGAACACGAGCTCAAAGTTCTCGGATATGTAACCCGTAAGTCCGTTATCCTATCCTCCTATGTTGAACGATCAGCCGCGGGCGATAGTAAAACGAGATTCTACGGTACTACATGAATGATGCATTGTAAAATTTCAAAAGAAACGATTACAAAGTTTTCATCGCGGATACGATTGAGTAAGTGTAAGTGCAATTAAGCTATCGTACAAAGCGAACGATGATACCTTGTGACAAAAGATATAACGTATATCATTAAAGATGCTAATAGATAAAGAGAGAGAGAGAGAGAGAGAGAGAGAGAGAGAGAGAGAGAGAGAGAAGAAAAAGAAAAAGAAACGAAAACATGAATCAAACAGAAATAAAAAAAAGATAAAAGAAAGAAAAATGTAATTAATGCAATTTCATTAGATCCTTCGTTTCCATGTTCTTCTTTCTTTTGAATTCCAATCAGTCCAATTGTAGGTGTTACAATTAATAAAATTAACCGTGTTGAATAGATAGCCTTTTCCATTTCTATCCATCTCTTTTCCTTAACCTCCCTCTCGCTCTCTTTCTCTCTCTTTCTCTTTCTTTCTCTTTCTTTCTCTTTTTCTTTCGTAATTAAATATCTAAGAGAAGTCAAGGCTAACTTCTCCGTTGAGTGACCGTTCGAAGAGATCGATTTAGTCGAAGTAGAACGTACTTGGGAAATCGTTAATGCGAAGCGAAACTTCTCGTCGAGAAAAGCGTATTTCCTTATATCTACTCTCACTATCTATCTCTTTCTTTTTTTTTTCTAACGGTCCGATCTTCGAGCTTTTCTAGCCGGTCATTTAGCATTCCAAGGTGAAACGTTAGTCTGCCACAGTCAGCAAACATCTCACGCTTGGGAAGTAGCAATTTCGTAGCTAAAGGCGAACGTTAAGACGATGGCAATGAATTTTTATAGGCTTACGCCAGTCATTCGTCCATCCTTAAACGAGAAATGCTAATATATAATCTCTTTCTCTCTCTCTCTCTCTCTCTCTCTCTCTCTAT
>OU427001.1:1271543-1354043 GCA_911387935.1 Dolichovespula saxonica | reverse complement strand
AAACCAATAAAAATTATTTTTTCATTCATTATGATATTTCTTACGATGTTGTGTTCTATTTTCGAATAAAGAAAGTCTGTTGTAACTGATAGAAATTAACGTAATCGCATAACCATGTGCATTACCGAAATATCGCAAATACAATTATGCCAAGGTATTAACAATAACACGCGTCGCTAAATTTGATAGCTTTGTTATTATTTAAACATTTACTGGAACGAAACATATGTATTATACAAAGATGATTAATTAAAGATCTAATCGATTAAATTTAATCGGACAGAAAGCAAATTACTCTTTTAATATCATATTTTCTTTTTTTTATAATGGAAATAGAGCAAAAAATAAATCTGTGCCTTGTATGAAACACGTTGTCACGTAGGACGAGGAAAAATCGTGTAGGCACTCATACGAGTGGAAAAGAGGAGCGGTTTAAAGCAACGCCTACGGTGATCGATGCTTCGAAATTCTTCTTACCGTAGATCGTCCACGCTTTATCACTTCTCCTTTGTACATAGTAGATCTCGAGCATATTGTAGAGAAGGTGCTTCCCGCACAACAACGCCCTTCGGCTCCATATGATATATATTCTAAGGGATATACATCCATACGTGTATATATATATATATATATATATATATATATATATATATATATATATGTATGTACATATATACACATATATGTACATATATGTACGTATGTTCTATCGCCTTTTGATCGCTCGTCACTCAGGAAATATGCAGCACAATTTTCCAAAGGCTAGTTCCGTGTCAGAACTGGACAGGAAAAATTAACGAGGATCTATCGAGAAATTTCATTCTTCCCCTCTTCAAAGTAGCTCGATCGATCGTTTGTTAAGAAATGGAGGAACGATTTATGAAACGTCTCACTACGAATATTTACATTCAATTTCAAATTTGAAAAATATAGAAAAATGTTCACATTTTCAACTGATTATTGTGTTATCTCAAGTATATCAATATTACGTTTCTACGTATAGATATATGTATATTGTAATAATATAATAAAGATTGTTACAACATGTTACATCATTTTATATATGATTTATCATATTTTTAAATTTATGAAAAATATATTTTTACACGTCATTCAACGTCTACATATTCATCTAACGTGCTGTCTTTTTTCTAACTCGAGAAAATGGAATGAATGAGGTCAGCTTGAGGAATGGATAATACGAGAATAGAACTCGCACAGAAAGTGACTCCTTTTCGACCTTCATAAACAAACATAAAAGTTAAAAGTAATAAGATAAGGTCCAAAAGGAAAAACAAAGACAAATGAATGAAAAAAGGAAGTAAAAAAGAACATAATTAATTGGAAGAGAATGGCAAAAGATTTCGATTAGCAAACACTCCTGCTGCACAAATTTTTCTTTCTCAAAGACGTTAACGATTTTAAAGCAAATTGGGTATTTTAATTACCAAGGAAAGAAATATAAAAAGAAAACGAAAAAAAAAAAAAAAAGGAAAGAAATACTCATCCTCTGCTCGTGGTATAATTAAACGTCTCGAGGTTAATTGAACGTGCATCGATACTGATTTACGAGCTCGAGTAAGAAGATAACGCCAGTGAAACAGATACAAAAGTAACTTCTTTTTTCTCTTTCCTGCTTCTTTGCGTATTATTTATGTCCTTTCCGAAATGAGAAAAGCTCGACAGATGAAATCTGATTTATTATTTCGTAGCATTGTCTCGAAAAAGTATCGAAAAATATTTATCTTTTTTCTATTCACACATACACATATAACAAATATATAGGTCTGTTAACTTATTTTATATACAGAGTGTTATATACAGAGTGCTTTTTAAATCGAGAAAAGGAAATAGCTCAAAAACAACATTTCATTAAAAGCAGATTTAAAACAAAAGTTGCTTGGCTTCCTTTCTAGAGGTGGAGTGCGGAATAAATATACCTACAATATTTATTTCTGATTACGTGGATTTTTTAAAAGTTATTTAAAGGTATTCTTAATTTTGTTTAAAGGCAACTAATAATTTTTGCAACAGCATTTTAATTTACGTGAAAGGAAAAGAATTCTTGTCCGAAACATTATTTTATTTAGCCACCACTTTCTATGATATTTAGCATTATTTAAATAAAAACCTATATATATACACACACATATATATATATACACATATATTTACATATATATATATATATATACACATATATATTTACATATATATATATATATATATATATATATACATATATATTTACATATATATATATATATATATATATATATATATATACATATATATATATATATATATATATATATACATATATATTTAGATATATATATATATATACATATATATTTACATATATATATATATATATATATATATATATATATATATTTAGATATATATATATATATACATATATATTTACATATATATATATATATATATATACATATATATTTAGATATATATATATATATATATACATATATTTTTACATATATATATATATATATATATATACATATATATTTATATATATATATATATATATATATATATATATATATATATATAAAATACCAGTTCTGTGTGTGTGTGTGTGTTCGTGTAAATATATATGTATATATATATATATATATATATATATATATATACATATATATTTACACGAACACACACACACACACAGAACTGGTATTTTTTTTTAAATATTATTTCAATAAAATTTAAAAATGATGGCCTTCATTTTTGATAAACTTTTTAATGGATTAAATAAAAAATTAATTAATACGGAATAGTATAGAATAGGATAGCATATGGCAGAATAGAACAAGACAAGACAAGATAGAGCAAGATCAAATAAGATTGAATAGGATCGGATAAGATCAAATGAGATTCAATAGGACCGAATAGGACCCAATAGAACCAAATAGAAACGAATCGAATACTATCGAATAGAACCGAAAAGGATTTATTTTATATATATAATTATAATATATGAATAAGTACAAATATACATATGTATATATATTTATATTTTTATTTTATATTTTATTAGAATATATATATATATATATATATATATATATATATATATATATATATGCAGAGTAGGCTAATGTACGCTTTAACGTTTACGATCATGTGGGTGCATTAGCAAGGCTCGCGAGATACCTTTTAGCCAGGTGCTGCCATGCACCATAATTTACTTGTACCGACGTAATGCGTACGTACCAGCCATCGTCTCCTGCCGTGTGCGTACTATGGTTGAAATTACGCGTACCATAGACTTCGCGTGTCACTTCGTCCGTGACGCAATTTACCTCTGTCTCTCACACGTATACACGTGTTTCCACAATGGACACATTTTACTTCTTTCTATCTCTCTCTTTTTCTCCATCTTTCTTGTTCTTTTTAAGCTTAATGTAAATAAACGATAGGTTAGTATTAACATAAGTGAGAACTCGTAGTTAATGTTTGATTTCATTTTTCTTTTTTTTCTCTTCGTATACCTTGAAAATGATTGTGAGAATAATGATAAATGTTATGTAATTTGATATACGTGGTATATATACTCCTAGTATATATCTCTTCGTAGATAAAAAATTCGTCGTTTTAAAAAGTGGGTCAGGTCCCAACGGATACGAAAAAAATTTGGAGTTAAAACGGCGTAAAAGTTTGTGCACGAGAAACACACACACACACATGTGAACAGTGAATTTTTGAGAGAATCGTATCTTCTCATAAATGTGGATTTTATTAAAAACTCACGCTTTTTTACTCTGGTAAAAGTCAAAGTCGAACTTGTTTCAAGTATCAAATTTCAAGTATAAAACTTCAAGCTTAGATATATTATATATATGTATATATGTATTTATATGTATATATTTTCAATCGTTCGATGTTGGTACATTTTCCCATCGTTTTCTATCGTAGAAAAGAAAGCACAGAAAAGAAGAGAACGAGTAGGAAATCGCGTTGTATTTTTCTCAGCATACGACCAAGAGAGAGAGAGAGAGAGAGAGAGAGAGAGCTTTGGCTTCTGAAACGTGGAAATTGCGGCACATAGCGTGTATCCCAAATATTTACTCGTCTCTTCCCGTTACACCGTACAAATATTCCATTTTCAACTATGAAAACACGCATCGTAGCAAGCACGGTGATGCGTTTGACTGTCGTCGTAACACTTCAACCGAATTCGACGACTGCGAATGTATTGATCAAAGATGATGACTATAAAGGACTTTTAATTTTTTAGAAAACTTTCAACGAATTTTTTCCTTCTATAAACCGAACACCATATATCTTATTAAATTGACAGATATTTGTTCGTTCGTTCGGTCGTCTTTTTTCTTCTTTTTCTTTTTTAATTTTTATTAAATATCCTAATGTCGTTTTACTTAATATTTTTCGGTAATTCTCTTTTTTTGTCTTTACTTTTCCATGATATTTCAACAAAGATTTGAAAGTACTTTTCAATCGATATGTCTTTCGGGCGAAAAGAAACAGAACGAGTTTACGTATAAGAAAACAAGAAGAAGAGAGAGAGAGAGAAAGGACGATCTTTTTGCAACTACGGTCGACAATTAAATCTACCTAATCCTTCAACGTCGATAAGAGTGAGGGTAGAAAGAGAGAGAGAGAGAAAGAGAGAGAGAGAGAGAGAGAGAGAGAGAGAATCAAGGCGATTCATTTTTCACGATAATTACCAGAACGTCAAAGCGTACCCTTGAAATTATTTTCGAAATCGCCAGGTTACCTTAAATTATCGTTCGTTCTAATCTTTTCATTAGACTTCCTTCTCTCACTATTTCTCTAATATCTCTTTTCTCGATAAAGCCAGTCAGAGCCTAATGAAAGCCTTTTGCATCGTCGTCTTATTGCATAGCGTCGCGATAGAAGCAACTTCCTTCCTACCTCACGAAATTCGAATCGGTTACAACGGAAGAGCCGAGAGGGATGAATATCAGCGAGCTAAGAGGAAGTTCGGAAAGCCCGAGCTAACGGTCGAATTAATGTGCAAACTTCAACATAATAGTTGCCGTTCTTAAGGTCTTAACTATCGAGTGTTACCCTACGATCTTTCTCTCTCTCTCTCTCTCTCTCTCTCCCTCTCCCTTCCTCTTTCTCTTTCGTTCTCTATTTTATGCTTTGTCTTTCTCTTTCAGTTTCTCACTCCTTCGAACGCAAGTTCATTAAGCGACATCAGATCTGCACACACACACAAAGCTTAATCGATCGACTTTTTTCTTCATCTTGTTTCCATCGGTTTTCCATGATATATCTATATATACGAAATGTCGATAAGTGACAAATTTATTCTTTGGGTTTCTACGTTAGAAGAAAGGTAGTGTTTGTAATGATCGGGGAAACGTCACTTTTACGTCAATTGTATAAATACATTATAAATTGTTATTAATCGATCGATTGAATTAATCATTGAATTTTTCTTCAATTCATTCTCAAATAGAAAACATTGATACAAATCTGTTTCTAGATGATATTGGTACGCGCCATCAACGTTAATGCTAAAATTTCAGCCATGTAGATTTCATGGACTGGTCAAAATGACACGTGTCATTTAATTAGTAATGGACTATTACTAATAGTATCATACGTTTCTCAACCACACCGCCGGTCATTGTCTGTAACTCTCATTGAAATAACAGTAAAGCGACGCTCGTGACGTTTTGCAACTAAAGTTAATTGAACTTAATTTATCTAACATTGTTCTGAACCGAGAAAGAGAGAAAGAGAGAGAGAGAGAGAGAGAGAGAGAGAGAGAGAGAGAGAGAGAGAGAGAGAAAGCGGAATGTAAAGAGTCAAGCGGAAGTTTGTGTCCCACGCTAATAGAAACGATCGTCCCCATGTTTGGTTAATTATTTCTATTCTATTTAAACTTCGAGTGGCTCCGATTTGCATAACTCGTTTAGTTAATTTATTGATCCATTCATATTTCAAACGATATAGATTCTGATTGATTTATTTATTTATTTCATAATAATCGGGTATAAATTTCATTTTCCAAAAAAAGGAAAGAAAAAAAATTGTAAAGTAAAAATAAAAAGAAAATAAAGGAAAAGTGTCAGTAACAAATATCGACTGAAGGAAACGAAAAACTATAATATGATAATTGTTTAAGAATTAATTAATCTCAAAGCCGATCGTATATGGTACTTATTTATTCATAGAAACAAATAAAATGTTAATTTGATCAATGATAATTATAACGATTGTCGATAATAAAGTAGATTAAAACATATTGAAGAAGTCAATAACGACGAGATTTAATATCGTATTAATTACTAATAATTTGAGATTAGATTCGCTTCAAATGAAGAGAAATAGAGAAAGAAAGAGAGAGAGAGAGAGAGAGAGAGAGAGAGAAAGGGAGAGAGAGAACATTCCGATGTAGACAATGTGCGGTCATGCGTAGGATTGATCGGTGTTTAAATATTAATACAACGCTCAACGGCATGCCTGACGAGGAAACTCGATTAGTATTTCGGTAGTTTCGAGTATTTGAATCAATGAAAATTGTAAGATAATGCTGTACCTCTTCTTCTCGGTTTTTAAATCAAAATTCATTGAATTAGGTAGCTATTCATATGTGTACGTACTTATTTTTACCTTTATAATCGAATAAGTCGAATGAATCAAATGTATTACTAATGTATGAGAAAACAGATGTTCGTAAAAGTCTTGCTTGGATAATTTATTAATTGGATAAATTGATCGATAAGTAAGCAACATATTTAATTTGACTTTAAAGACTCTGATTTATTTATTCCCCTTGTCAACTTTATTTTCTTTTTTTTTCTACGTACGTACATATGTACAAATTATTTATAAAATGTTGATTAATTTAGTTGATTTTTAATGGACTTAATAAAATAATACGTAATATAATTCAGGCATAAAGAGATGTATTTCGTTGATTTAACGTTCTTTGATAGGCAATATGTATACAAATTCTTTGAAGCTGTTAGTTTAAACAATGGTTGGCGCATTCGTTTGATATTCTCACGTACCACTGTGGTTTATTCGTTTAAACATTATTTATGGAATTTGAACAATTTTATGATCAATTTTTATATTTTCAACGAGCGTAGCTAGATAGGAGGAAATGGAGAAAATTTGCAAAAAAGAATTGAAATTATTCTGAATATGTATGTGTGTGTGTGTGTTCGCACACATATGTACATATCGGTATCATTCTATTTTGTTTTTTAGTACAGTTGTTTTTGTTCTTTCTTCTCATGTGTTACATTTTTTTATATTGAATTAAAGTGAGCGAGACTCGTTCGTCTCGCCAACTCGGAATATCGAGCACCGAAAAGCCACGATGCCAACTCGGACTCGCACCAATAAACACCGCCAACAGGTAAATTTCGAAATCGCGTTGCAGCGATGGCAGTACACCGAAGTCTCTCTTTCTCTCTCTCTCTCTCTCTCTCTCTCTCTATTTCTCTTTGCAGAAAATGAAATAATCGTGTTCACATGATGGATGGAAGCGAAGTAACGCGTTCTCTATGCAATTTCGCCCAGGAAATATCTTGCGTATTGTTTTTCGTTTCTTGACAATCGATGAACTTCGTTGCTTTTATTGTGGTCATCGTTAGATGGAATAAAAAACATCTATATATATAAGGATATAAAATACAGATTCTACAAAAATTCTATGTCATTTAAAGTTATCTTTTCTTTTATCTCAAAATATTTGATCTATTCGTAATGCTAGATTTATTATTCAGTCACAATGACGGATTTCGAATTTATTCAGAAAAATCTTTGATAAAAGCTATATTTATTTTTATTATAAAATTAAACGAGCTAATCATAATAATAACAATTTAATCACGTTTCATTTAAGTACTTGTGAATTTGCCAAATTTTATAAAGAAAGCTCGGGAGTTCTAGTGTTAATTACTTCATATCAAAAGCAAAGATTTCATTGTCTGCTAAACAAGAAGGGAATTAAAGAAGAGTGTGTGTGAGAGAGAAAGAGACAGAGAGAGAGAGAGAGAGAGAGAGAGAGAGAGAGAGAGAGAGAGAGACAGAGAGAGAGAGAGAAGAGAGAGAGAGAGAGAGAGAGAGAGAGAGAGAGAGAGAGAGAGAGAGAGAGAGAGAAAGAGACAGAGAGAGAAAGAGAAAGAGAGAGAGAGAGAGAGAGAGAGAGAGAGAGAGAGAGAGACAAAGAGACATAGGAGGGAGGAAAGAAATCGCTTGGAGATTCAGGCTTTTTCGTCTCAGGACCAGTCAATTAATCCTGACTCTTTTTGTTCCCTTTTCTAATTCCTCGTCTTTTGTTTCTCATCAGAACCAGGAACAGCAGCAGCCACGACAGCAACTACCGCAGCAACAACAGTAGTAAGAGTCAAACAGGCATTTGTACGCCTAGGCTCTCTTCCCAAGCTTGGCTTCCGATTTCGTACTTTGTTTTGATCACGTCGGTCCACGGGGACGGATTGTCAGCTTTAGAGCAGAGGACACGTAGCCGTGCTTTTAATTGCTTTCCCAATTAGCGCACGCGCCCGATCAAGAAGTACTCGACGCTACTCTCCATGTGTTATGGGGATGCTTTCTGTTACTACTGGTGGGGGTAATACGCATTGGTATAAGGGTGGGAGACGCGTGAGAAACACGTGTCCAATTATTATCAATCACACCCTTCGCCACCTTCTCCTTCTCGTTCATCATAGTTATCGTTTCTCTCTCTCTTTTTCTCTCTCTCTCTCTCCCTCTTCTTCTCCCTCTTTCTCTTTCTTTCTTTTTTTTATTTCTTTTTTCATCTTTCCTTTTTCTTTCTTTTTCCTTCAATATCATACATTTATATATTTTTAGACAATTAACACAATCGTATATATTTTTCAAGTTTTATTTTTTTTCTATCTGTATAAGTTTTATTTATTATAGAATATATAAGCGACGTTGCAAGTTTCGCATTAATTTTCTGTTTTCTTCTTTTTTTCTTTATACATTAAGAAAGATTGGATTACATTTGGTTGATTCTGTAATTCAGGATAGAGACACTTTCATTTCAATTTCTTTTTTTTCTATTCTTGTAATCACCGTCATTAAGAAATTCGCTCTTATAAAAAAGTGGGTATAATTTATGAGTGGGTTTGGTTCGATTGGTTATTACTAAGTCTCCTTTCTCGCATACTAATGCAAAGGTAATCATATTAGCATTGCTCAAAATGCTTTCGTTATTTCTCGTGCCTACCTTTCTTCTTCCTCTTCAAGGAAATCATGTTCACTTGCTCACATGGAATACGATCTACGAAGGAAAATGGATCATCCAGAACGACCGTCATACAACGTTCTTCGTCCTTGCGTATCATTGAAGAACGAGACACCTGCTAGCAATTAAATACCGTTGTATTGCAACGAGAGTACAGCTTACAATTACAACGATTTCAATGTATCCAGGAATGTATTTCCTTTTTTTTCTTTCTCTTTTCTCTCTCTCTCTCTCTCTCTCTCTCTATCTCTTTATTCTTTCTCTCTTTATATTTTTGTTTTTCACATTCGAACGAAAAATATCATTTGACGAAAAAACATTTTTCACAGATGTCTCGAGCGAGGTCCAAGAGAGATCATCAATATACTTTCAGATAGATGCACATAGTCCCTTGTCTCTTTTCTATTTTCTGCAAGAAACGTAGAAAGGCTGAGAAGGAGACGAAAAGAAGAAAAAGAAGAGAAAGAAGAAGAGGAAGAGGAAGAAGAAGCTCAGTGCTTTTCCAACGTTATGATATATCGTTACTTTTAATAATAAGAAGAAGAACAAAAATGAGACGATGATCATCTGGCACGCAATTTGCTGCTAGTTAGATAAATAAAAAGAAAGTCAAAAATACTTTTCATCTATTCAATAGAATCTTTCTTTCTTTATATTGATAAGAACGTAAATTATACGAGATAACCCAATTTTCTGAGAGTGCTCGTTTGTCCAATAATAAATAATATACATAACTATCAAGCTATATTACGAAATAATGTTTCGACCGTACCACGCCATAATTTTGGTGAAATCCCCGAAAGGAATTGTAATGGGTATTCAAAACGAGAAATTATATCGATAAATGTGACTGATTGTTATGAACAAATTTCAACGAGGCAACCTCTTTTATTTAACAGCACACGCCGAGAGAGAGAGAGAGAGAGAGAGAGAGAGAGAGAGAGTAAGGACAGAGATAGAGACAGAGAAAGATACAGAGTTGTCTGTTGAATCGTTTGCTTGTAACATCGTGTACACATGTACGTCGTGGTCGAAGAAGAGTGGGGCTAAATGTAATTGGCGAAATGGGAAAATTGTGCGAAATTGAATCGGCACGGAACCACATTTTCATTATCCTCGCTAATACGCTCGACAACCTTCCGGTGAACGCTCTTTGCCTGCAAAATTCGATAACGTGATTATAGATATTTTGGATTTGTTTGAAATTTTCTAAATGTGGACGAGATAAAATGGTAAGAAAAAAAATATCGATCGGAAAACGTCAATTATAAAAATATCATTCCGTTAAAATCCGTGCATTAAATTGAGATTAAGTAATTGTCATAAAACTCTCCAAAAGCAAACGATGGAATTATGTAAATAAACAAAGAGATAATGATAGAAATATAACTATGAGATATCATTATATCAGCATTTTCCATTGCACGCATCATCCAACATAAACGTAGAGACTAGCACGTCAATGATTGTAACGTAGGAAGTCAAAGGGTAGATTAGAGACTAACTCTAGATCGCTGGAAGGATCGATCGTTGGGAACGATCTTCCTGCATGGCAATAAATTTCGATCGTAGAGCTGGAAACTAATCGGCTCGCTGTCCACGTTTGCGACGTAATAGCCGATATCTTGTATGTACGTATGTATGTATGTTCACGTATGCTATATCCCGGATACACGGTCTTGCCCTTATTTGCCCTCTCGTCCTTTTTCGTGAGAACGTCTACTATTACGAGAGAGGCTTCGTCCTTTCCTTCTTCTCCTCATCTTTCTTATCCTCTATGTCCTCCTTTTCTTGACTTTTTTTTCTTTATTTTTTTTTCTTTTTTTTTTTTAATCTTTTTTTCTTCTCCTTCTAAACGACGTATACCAGGTGGTAGGTGCAAGTACTTTCCTTCCGTTTGTACGGCCCAGGGAGAACGCGATTAGTCCACTACTTGCACCTGCAGAGAACATGTCACAGCACAAAATATAAAGTAACGCGTTCTCCTTAGTCTCCTTTCGGGGTAGAGTATCTTCGGAATGGAGAGATTAAGGTTTGATAAGTGTTCATATCGTGAGATTGAAAGATATAGAAATAGATCAAATCATTAAGAGAACTTTTGATCAATTAATCAGACAATCAAGATTAACAAAATGATAGATTAATCGAATTGGAATGTCCATTACCTGAAAATCCTTTATCAGATATCTCTTCTTATTATGTTCTATTATTTCTGCGAGAAATTTGAAAAAGACAAGAATTTAAAGTCGTCATAAGAACTTTAAATGAAATTTGATAACAAACCGGATATCGATGATTAATAAATGATAGTATAATTGAATTAAAATACCCTTTTAAGTTAAAAACGAGAACGACGTTATTGTCATCTTTCAGCACAGCCATTACTATTTCACTTTTCTCTCTCTCTCTCTCTTTTCACTTCTTTCTTTCTTTCTGTCTTTTTTTTATCTTTTCTTTCTTTTGTCAGAGGTCGAGCTCGCGTGCACGTCGCAGGGTGCACGTCGGGCCACGCGCATAACACAATGCACTTTCTCTTGGACAAGTACTGAAAAAAAGATCGTCAGGCTGGTTGAGTCAACTCCACGGACGGAACTAACTAACCCGCTTATTATCTCATACGAGATGAATAACGTTGTTGTACTCCTCCCCTCTGCCCCCAACTCCTCCCACCCGTTCCCTTTCCCTCCCTAATACTCCTCTTTCTCCTAGTCTATACGTACTGAACGGCAGCTAAGGAATTCGTGTAAAGGATACAAATAACACGCTTTTAGAATGGCATCTACATACAAGAAAGTTATTCTTCTATGGGAAATCATTATTAGCTGTTGACATTGAACAACGTTAGCGTGATGAAAACGTTTTCGCCGAACGTTTCTCTTTCTTTTGTGTTTGTATGTGCGTGTGCTCTTTTCCTTTTTTTTGTTTCTATTATTTAAATTTAACCATTGACGAAATGTCATCCTCAAAACAATGATAAAGCACGAAGTGATATATATATAATTTATAAATAATAAATATAGATATTGATAAAAATTAATTAGCAATATTTTCATCTAATATGAAACAACAACAACAACTTTTAATTGAAATATTTTTCGATCTTATTGCTTTATAAAATAAATAAATAATAAATCAATAAATCAATCAATAAATAAATAAATAAATAAATAAATAAACAATAACATTTCTTTTTCTCACTGCTTTATAATATAAATATATTATTTTACCTACGATTCTTTTTTACGATAGTTCATAAGCATTTGTTACCATATCACGTTTGTTCTTACTATATTTGACCTATTATCCTCATTAATTATCATCGATAGTTTCCTTTTAATCGAAGAAAATTTTCCCTCGCGAGTTCATTAATGAGATTAGATAATTTAAGGGAGAACACTGCGTTATATTAAGAGGGGGGGAGGAAACCAGTTTAGGAGGCCGTTATTTTTAATGATCGTTATGATTTTTTTTTTGACAGGAAGGAATGAATAGCATTTGTTTAAACTTGGAGAATATTCTATTTATATTTTCAAGCATTTCTTGTAATTTTTTCAATCTATTTCCTCTGATAATATTTGAGATATAAGCTGCCGCCAATCGAATGTTGCCATCAGACTTTATTATCTGTGTACATTCTGGAGACCACAGTTTTCATCTGAAATCAGTACGGTTTTACAATTACATAAAGAACATATTTTTTTAAGAATATGAATTTAATTCTGGCTAAAAAAGTTGAAAATTGCATGTTTTAGAGGTGTTTAAAGAAAAGGTATAATTTTTTGCTATTTTTTTTACAACTGTTTTCTAATAAAAAATAAACTTTAAACAATGATATTACTCCAGAATTAGATTCATATAGTTTGTAATTAAATAAAGAAACTACCTATTAATTTGCAAGAACATTGGTTAATAATTTTCTCAACTAGAGTGTACACAGCTTGAAATAAGTCGTTTCAAGAAAAAAGTGTTTGTAAATTTGAATTACTGAAAACTAGAAATTCGAAACAGTAATCAATTATGTAAAGTGCTTACCGGTTAATCAGCGATTCTAACATCATACAACAATCCTTTTTCGTCTTCATAAGCATCATTTAGAATGCATCTCCTTTTTTTTTGCTTTCCGAACTTCCTTGGTCTCCAAAGCGCTACGTCTATTCTGTCTATTTACGCGCTGCTCATCCATTTATTGTGCGTAATTAAAGCTCCCCGGGCCAACTACAATCTTCAACTCATTCATGACCATTAGAAGTGCTGCATTTCCTTCGTTGAATAAGTCAACAGCTAAAAATGATGCTGATGATCGATTATTTTCAGTCCAGAATGCAAATGTTTTAGAGCCAAACTGCTAAGTTAAGACTTTCGTTTGCACTCAAACTTCGTTGAAACGATAGCAAAGCAAGAGATACACAGTTACATTTTTACTGGTAGCACTATCAAGTTTTGTTGCATTAGAACTTTCATTTTTGAAGACACTTTTTTTGTTGGTATATCAATTTCCATGGAATGATCTCTTACGTGGTCTCCTGCATTGATCACTGGTTTCATGATCATCTTTTGGATAGGAAGACATTTTCCTCTTGTAATTTTCAACACACGCGTGGAAGGTTAAAGCTAAATTGATGCTCTATTGCAATACAGGCGAGATAATGCCCAAACTTCTACATCCTTCTATACAAACCCTCTAAAGTAAGCATTTGTAAAGAGAAACATCTGGTGAGATCCTCCTCCCATCCTAATATTCCGTAGTACAGTTTTATTGAGCTAGGTAAATTAATAAGAGACTACTTGTACGACCGCTCCATTCTACCTGCTATGCGTTCGAGCGCTGAAAAGAAGAACGTTCACTTTTCGCTTGTAGCATTGGAATAAATTTGAATTTTGTTTTAAAACTTTGGGAATATAATCTCCAATAGTAATACTAACATTTTATGCAAAAAATTCGATTGTTTGAACCGTCTAATCTGGTTTACCTTCTTAACGGTTGTTGGAAAATTTGACCTTCGTCAAGCTTTGTACGTACTCGATTCGTTGTTTTTTGCTTATCTTTTAACTTGCCTTCTTTTTTTATCCTTTTCTCTTGTTATTACACACTACGAGAATAAATTATGCATACACTCATGTTCATGTTGCCCGTTATATGATATCCGTCTACCACGTCCATATATACTATTTTTTATTTTTAACTCCACTTCATAGTATTCGTTATAATTCATTGTGGATTGAAAAGAGTGAGAAAGAAGGTGAATGGTACCTAGAAATAATTTTCGGAAATTCACGATCCGTGTGAATCCATTTCGTTATATCTCCTTCTTATAGTGAACGACTTTCGTGTTAATTAATATTGAAAATAGAAGACAATTAAAAGAAACAAAATATTCTTCTTTGTTCCGTTATATTGCGGTAGGAATGGAAATGACATACGGATATACTTTATTAGATATTTTTATTAGAATACTAATGAAAAAAAGTGATAAGTTAATTAACTCGTCGAAGGTATTTTTACTTGTATATAATACATATATCATTGATATAAAACAAAGAGTGAAAAATTTAATGGGATATATGGAAAATAAAAAACATACATTGTGTTCAGTAACTTAATATAAGTCTGTAACACATAAAGTTAATTTACATTATATGTAAAAACAATACTATATAACTTTCACTTACGCTACAAGAGGACGCGTACTTTTACGCTTATAACATTTACTTATTTCATAAACATTCTTGGAAGCTTAATGAGCTTTTTAAAATGTACGGAACTCCATGATACTATCACATAAAATTTATTATATCAATGAAAGCTAAACGTCGAAAATTATATTAAAAGTTTCAATTACAACGATTTATTCATATATAAACACTATACGGTATTACAATCTTTGATTTTTATTTTAGATTACTCTATAGATATTTGAACTCTCAAAATGAACTACCATTCTTTACACTTATCCCCCAAACATAAAAAAGAATTCTATTATCCTAGCAAAAAAAAAAAAAAATAAAAAGAAAATAAAGCAAAGATATAGCTTGATCTGAATCCACACAGCGAAGCAAACAGTCGGCTTATTATCGTGCAGAATGTTACTCACGAGATGAGTAACATCGTACGTACGTACAAAATGGAGAAGAGTGATAGAGAGAAAGATAGATAAAGAGAGAGAGAGAGAGAGAGAGAGAGAGAGAGAGAGAGAGAGAGAGAGAGAGAGAAAGAGAAAGAGAAATAGAATGGTAAAGGACAAGAGGATTGGCGAGGTTTGGGAGGGGGGGAAGAAAACGAGGAGAGGGTTGACATTAACAAATGACCGAGCCTGGCTGAGCTTCTGTCTCCCTTTCCTACTATCATCCTTCTCTCTCTCTCTCTAAGCGAACTGAAGTTCCTGTAGCACCTCCAAATCCTCCCACCTCCCACTCTTTCCACCATTTCAGCTCCCTCCTCTCTCTCTATCTCTCTTTCCACCGGCTTTTCCTCTCCCGCGACCCTCGTGACCGAGCCACCGCACCTTAACCGACCCCGGGTGCCACGCTTTCGCGAAATCTGGCCAAACTTTCGTCATAAATAAAGGGTAAACAACGCGCTACCTACCCCCTAACCCCACCACCTTCGTCTTCTCCTCACCCTTCTTCTTCTTCCCCCTTTAGCATCCCCTTTTACTCACCAACCTCCTTCCCATCGGCCTCGCCTCGTAACTCACGCTCCTTTGCTCTCCTCGACTGCTGTTACCCTCTTTCTCGACTCTGACTCTCTCTCTATCCCTCCGCTCTTCCCAAATCCCTCCTACCTTCTTCTATTTTCTACAGTCTTACCCTCTATTCCCATCCCGTCCTCCTCTCTTTTTCATCCCACTGGAAGGTCACGCGTCGTCGTCGTCGTCGTCGAGGTACGACGACTTTCCAGTGAAACTTTTATGCCCCTTTTCTTACTCTTCTGGCTACTCCGGCGTCTGCAATGCTAATCGTGACTTGGAAAAGGGGAGAAAGACAGAAAAGAGAGAGAGAGAAAGAGAAATAGAGAGAGATAGATAGATAGATAGATAGATAGATAGATAGATAGAGAGAGAGAGAGAGAGAGAGAGAGAGAGAGAGAGAGAGAAAGAGAGAGGAAGAAAGTTACGTGAGAATATCTTGGAAACGAACTGTGTAAGGGTTTCAAATGTGATCGTTAATAGTCTAATGAAACTTAGGCGAATTGTTTCAAAATGTTAACATTTCTATTTTATTATTAATTAATCGTTTATCGTGAGCTACGCTTACGTTGCAACATTCGTAAATATTTTCTTTTTCTAATAAACAATTATGTTAGAAACATTACACATATAGCTTGTTGAAATGGATAAGATTTTTTTTTTAAATTTGCTTACAAATGTACCATAGAATATTTTTTGAAATGATACGGATTAATACGGATACGAATGCACGTATGCAATTCCCAATGGGAAAAATGTTAACGAAGATCTTCCTATATAAATCCCTGATGATATAACGATAACAATTTAATCGAATTTCAATTGTGAATGAACTTGTTGAAAATCAATGAGTACCACTGACAGTACCGCGGCATCGTTTATTCGAAACACGGTTGAAGCGAGTGAAACAACCACACGTATTCGTTGACTAATCAAATAATACTAGTTGTTTAAACAGTGGCTCTCAATTCGATCATATTTTACCATTGATTTATCGGCATCGATGTTGACGTTGACGTTATTGACGAGCAGACACGTTTTTCTGAGTTATCCTCTGAAACAGAAAGACACGTACACATATATACGTACTGAGAGAAAGAGAGAGAGAGAGAGGGAGTGAAAGAGAGATAGATAGATAAAAGAGAAATATCTTAAACGACCAGCACAACAGATGGAAACCGAACTAACCGAATATTAAATGCGTGGGAATGAAATGGAAAGTTTGGTTGACCGTAAGAGCTAGGGATCGTCATAATTAACGAAGTTTAATAAAAAGTGGACAAGCTTTTTTCTTTTGTTTTTTTTTTCTTTCTTCTTTCTTGTTATTACCCTGAACCCTTTAAGATAGAGGGATTAAACGAGAAAAAGAGGACAAGAAGGGAGTGAGAGAAGGAGCATCTTCTGAAATTCTCGAGCTTGAGTAGAACATCTCGAAAGTCGAGTTTTACAGAGAGCGAGCGAACGAGAGAGAGAGAGAGAGAGAGAGAGAGAGAGAGAGAGAGGGAGAGAGAGAGAGAGAGACATGTTTCTACGAGAGAAACATTTGTACGTCCGAAATGATATGAAGCTGGTGACAACGAGCGCTCGAATGCAGTCTCGTTTGTGAAATTATTGCGAAACTCGCATTAGGCGAAGCGATTCTTTAAAGTGAAATTTGTACAGAAAGAAACTCGCGTTACTATTACGACCTTAATTATTCTTCGGCAACAATATGCATACATAACTGTTATTACTTTGAATAAATACGTACTATGAACGAAACAGAATTTTTTAGAGTGAAAGATATTCGAAATATTTGACGTTTAGTTCTAAAACACGTGAGGTGCATGCATGATAAGCGTTCCTATCGATTCACATCTCTCATTTGTCCTAACTGATCGGAGTTGGATATAACGTGACACGAGACAAATGGGCTGGCGTCGATGTATGTAGACACGTCGTCGTCGTCGCTCTCGAGATAGCATGACGACAACTACGTGTGCTTTCTAATGGATTCCAACCTTACGACATCTTAGAAACGGATGTAGAGGAGACAACGTGTAGACCGTATTCTCGAATTTCCTGATATAATGACCAACGACCGTACAATTTTAAACTTCCATTGAAAGGATCATCACGATTTCGTTGCGCGTGGATCTCTACATGTTAAAAAAAAAGGAAAAAGAAAAAAAACGAACGAATGAACGAACTAACGAAAAAAAAACGAGAGAAAGAAAGAAAAAGTTCCGAAAAAAAATGAAATTGATCGTGTTTAACGTGTTCCCATAGTTAATCCTGCGGTAAAAGAGAATTCCCATTTATGGTTAGCCCTATGCCATTTCTCATCAAACATCATGGAAAGGCCACAAAGTGGTCTGCTCTGTGCTTTCGAGAGCATGGGGTCATTGTGGTGTGACCACCGCCGTCCCGTTTCTCAGTAAATACTTCATTGCTCCGCACGCTCGAGATCGACGCCTATGTTCTCTCTCTCTCTCTCTCTCTCTCTCTCTCTCTCTCTTTCTCGCTTTCTCTCTTTCTGTGTTCTGTGGGAAGCGCAACTTTGTCGGGTTGAATATTTTACAGTGGGAATACGACGGGGACGACGAGAACGACGAGAACGACGACGACGTCTCAGATGTTGCTGACTCCGATGTTCTCTCCGATTCCTATGCTCGGAGTTTTGTTTCTTCTTCCTTCTTGCTTTGCACGAAGCACGAAGAATCAGCCCGTCTACGACGAATAGACGGCGTTCGATTCGTTCGTTCGAAGTCGGAGCACAGACTGCACCAAAGGAGCCGTTTGTCAACAGCTGGGATCGTCGTTATTCGACGGTCGACCGACGATCTTCTCGCGTCCATCTGCAAACAGATCACCGACGTTTTTCCTCTTGAAACCGTGTCACTGACTCGTGAGATAAAATATTAGCTTATGTCGATCAAAAATAACATCCTTAGCGAAGATAAACGATACGAATCACGATGATAATCTCTCTCGTATAAGGGTGATTCTATTATCGAGGAATTCTTTTTCTTCCTTTTTCTCTTTTTGTTTTTTAGTTCTACAATTTTCGAATTTTCTTTCTTATCAGTGAAAAAGAAAATAAATGTGAGAAATAAATGCGAAATACGGGACAAGTCTAATATCTTTTCTTAACACATCTCTCTCTCTCTCTCTCTCTCTCTCTCTCTCTCTCTATTTCGTTTGAAACAAGAGAGAGGACGAGAGACAGACTGAAGTTTCTCGGTGGGCTCTCAGAAAATCCACTCTTACGTTATGGAACTTGTTTGTATGTATGTAATACCTAGAAACGAGTGGAATTTCACGTAAAAGGTATCCGACGTTACGACTTCCCGCGGATACTTGCACGATGATATCATTATTATAATCATTACAATATCCTTCTCTCTCTCTCTCTCTCTCTCTCTCTCTCTCTCTCTCTCTCTCTTTCTCTCTTTTTTCTTCGCACTAAGAAGAAACACCAAGTTATTATTACGAAACTTGTTCCCTTTTTCTCCTTCTAAATTGGAAACGTAAAATATTTGTTCTAATAAAAGCATTGGTGGTAAGAACGAAAAAGAAAAAGTTGAAAAGAAAGAAAAAGAAAAAGTAGAAAAGAAAGGAAAACAAGAAAAAGAGGAAGAAGTAAAAAAGAAAAGGATGATAAATGGGGAAAAAGGACATATGTTGTAATATCCATGCGTCACTCACTCGGATTAACTTTTACCAAGGTGAAATAAACTCAAGTACAATATCGTTTACTTTCTTGCTATAACATATACAACACAGTGGGAAACGTAACTTAGTAGCAGTAGTGTAATCAAATAGTTGGAACTTCACGGTTTGCGTGTGGGATATTTGTGGTTTACCCGCACAAGCTTATCTGGCACCACGCAACTTTTCAATGGAATTTATTCCGGTCGAAAATGAATCCGAAAATACGATTAACGATTTCCTATTATATCTATAATAGAATCTCCGTTGATAATTTTTTTTTCCTTTTTTCAATATTTCTATATTATAACTTTTGAATCCTATAGATATCATTTTTCATAATTTCTAAATTACAAATCTATGATAGTAGTCATTAAATTAGGACTGAAGAGCAAATTTCTAATAACCACTAAAACAATTTAATTAAAACGGCATGTAATATAACACGACACGAAAAAGAAATCAGAATAAATCGAATTAAAAGAAACAAAGGTAACTAACACAGTAGATATACTAAAATACATTAATATGAAATTTTCTATCCATTTATCGTCGCCAAACGACTTTAATGAAATAGTAATAGTATCATCAGTGTGTACCTCGGAACGTCGAAGGATTTGGTGACCCTCATCGTTTCGTTTTGCAAGCTGCTTTTGTGCACGTGATTTTCTCGCTATTAATATCGAATATTTGCAAGGGAGAGGTATATATATACGAAAGTGTGGTTAAGAGACGACCCAGACAGTAAAAGATAGAAGAGAGAAAGAGAGAGAAGAGAGGTCGTTGAAAAGAGGTTCGCGGCATTTGCGGTCCGTAGTATCATTGTTCAAGTTCTCTTATACCTCTCCTACTCGTCTTCCTCCTCCTCATTCTCCTTGATCTTCCTCCGCGTGACTTACCAAACCATTCCTCCAATATTCCTTTCCAGCGGAGATATCATGTACTTACACGCTACCATCATGGTGACGTGATTCTTTGTGAGAAGAAGAAGTAGAGGAAGAAAAGAAAGAAAAAAATTAGAGTAAAAAAAAGAAAAAGAAGAATAATTTGCCACTCTTCGTGAATTTACCATGGAAGAAATCGCGTGATCATCTTCAGTCGAGTATTACTCACGATATGATACAAAGTGGAATCTTTATTTCGTTTGTTCGTTTTATCGAAGCTTGAATGAAACATTTTATGTGGATATGTTTTTTTCCCCCGAGAATTTCTTCTAAATAAGTATCGTAGATTTATTCAATTCTAGATCGGGAATAGAATAGTTTCGTGAAAAGAGACTTGCGTTTGAGCCCTTTTCGAAGCCTCAAAAATGACGATCCTGTGGTGAAAAATGAGCCTTTTAGAGAGTCCGACATTCGAGAAATCTTTCGCTCGAATAACGAGACTTTGCCAGGGTTCTTCTTTTGTTATCCTCATTTCTAGGGTATACTATCACACTATACCACGTAACTATATCGTTGACGTAACGTCTAATGAAATACCTATACGTTCCTATGTATTTGTAATTCTGCTACGAGCACACGTCCATTTCATTTCATGGAAAGGACAGAAGAGTGGAAGTTCAGCGAGTGAAAAGGGGATTAATCCTCTCGATAAGAGAGGAGAGAACTTTCTCTCTTCGACCCTTATTCACCCTCTCTACGGGATGTATTCGTCCATAGTTCGTTTCATTTCGTTGAACGAGATCTGTAGATATGTACGTATATCATCGTATTTTCTCGATTCAAATATTTGTGAAATGCAGTACTCGAGTATGATAGAGAAATGTAACGACGATGAAATATTAACGTTTAGTAACGTCAGGATATGTCATGAGTGAATGGACGTGTAAAGACGAACGAACGAACGATTAAATAACGTTAAGATTTACCTAATATTTTGTATGATATTTTAATATATAAAAGTTTATGTAGGTATATAAAAAGATTTATATTAATTTATATAATATCTCTTTTTATTAACCCGTTTATCTACATTTTTTTATTTTTTTTTATTTATTGACTTTTATGTACATTTTTTAAATGGTTCTTATTCATTGAATTATTTTCTAACATTTACTAATACAATATGATGATTGGGGAGAGTCTTAAACGACTTATCGTCATTGCTACTTTAAGTATCTTTTGTAAAAAAACAGTAGCCCGTTTGCTTAATAGTCTGCGGTCGTAAATACGTTTGCCATTGTTTGACATTTGTCTATCTTTTCTCTCTTTCTCTCTCTCTCTCTCTTTCTGTTCCTTTAATATTTATTTTACCTAGAGCTTATTTTTTTATTTCCTTTTTCTCCGTTTCCATTTCTTAAAATATAAAATCTTACTATTCTATTTGAAAACAGTAGTTTCGTTTCATCTCGATAACTCATCGATCTTTTTCTTTTGGAAAGGAAATTATACACTCGATCGCGGTGTGAAATCCCAACACTCTATTCAATAATTATATACGGCAGAGAGGGACAATATTTGTAATTTCAAAAGTATATACCTTGTGAAATACGACCGAGTTAGTCGATGAATGAATTTCGAAACTGCTGAGAGAAGAAACGAGTAAATCGAGTAAAAATCGGTAAAGTATATATATATATATATATATATATATATATATATATATATATATATATGTATACACAACTATAGAAGAGGGAAGTTTCCAAGATTAATTTACAGCCGTGATTGGATCTGTTCTCTTCTAGCAATATCACCAACGATCGATTAATCGAACGGACCCGCGTAGTTCGATTGAATGAGTGAAGGAGCGAGATAGGGAATATGGGTGATCCCTTTTTTGTTTCCTTCTCGCTTACTGGACTTCTTTCGTCTATCCCTTGCAGCTGCTACCAAGAAGCCGGTATACCTTTGGGCACCTTGAGTACACTTATTTTTACGATATATAATATATTTGGCACCCTTAACTCTTTCCATTCATCCCACTTTATTTTTTCTTGCTCACCCGGGGAAAAAAGAAATTGAAATTAGGATAAATGTAAGAAAATATTAACACCATTAACATAAAATCGGAATAATATGGTAATTATAAATTAATTTGAATCAATTTCGGATCGAATTGAATTCTTGAAGAAAAAGTGAAAAAAAAGAAAGAAATTCTTCTTTCGAACGTTCTGTAAGATTTCTTTCGAAAGTATCGAATTTTCAATATATTTTGATTTTGATTCGGATTATCTTCGTAGGATAGTAAAACGATAAAGTTGATATATATCTTTTAAATAGAGTATTTCCGTTCGTTAAATAGGACAACAAATCAAGTCAGAAGTATTCTCAAGAGAGAACGTTCAATTAATTTACTATAGGATACGTGTCCATGTTCCCGATCTTGCAAAATACTATACAGGTAACATCAAGGAAAGATGATTCGGATTATCCTTTCGCGAATCCAATTACCATTTTGACGTATAAACACACACATTTATACGCATGTACGTAGTATATAGGTATATGGCAAAGTAACGGAAGCTTCTAAAGGAAATTACGTTCTCCACTGAACGTACGAACGTTCTACCTTGCTCCACTTTATGCATAATTTTATCCCCTCGCGCATCTCTCGATATAGCACATAAGTATATACATACATATATAAATACATAAATATATATATGTATATATATATATATATATATATATATATATATATGTACATATATATATATATATTTTCTTTTTTTCGCAAGCTTCATTGATCGTTCTTACGCTACCTCCTTCATTCGGAAATACGAATTTTATCTGACATTTTCCAAATAAGAAAATCTATACATATGTCCGATAAACACAAACATTCTTCCAAGTTTTTCTATATTATACAAAGTTTGTTTTTTTCCTTTTAGTCAAGATTTTCTAAAAGAGAATTCCATAAGGATTAATACGTTTAGATACGATCATCCTACTTTCGGCCAAAATCTTGAAAGAAAGAAAGAAAGAAGGAAAGAAAGAAAAAATGAAAAAAAGAAAATGGAAAAGAAAAGAGAAGAACAAAAAGAAAAGAAAATCTCATGGATAAATCGTGTTTCAAGCAAACGACGAGTCGAGGACAACCACGAATTTGAAAGTGTTAAGGGGCCTTTTATAAACGGAACTTTTTAATTAGGACGACGCTCTCGCATTTTCCTTTATTTTCACTTCCTGTATTTTAGCGGTCTATCTTGTGAAATTTACATATGTGTGTGTGGTGAGTGTATATATATATATATATATGTAGGTACTATTCCTTCGTGTCGTCAAACGTGTATCTTCGTCGGACGCGTTTACCTGTAACAAAAGAGAGCTGGTATGCGAATAAAAAGCATTTCGTTTCTCTCAGGGCATATCTAGGTCACCCACGCTTTTCTCGTTTTTACATCATTGTTGAGAAATTTCCCTTTTTTCCGCTCCTCTTCCGTTTATCCTCTCCGTCCCTTTCTTTCTTTCCTCCTTTATATCTTTCTTGCTCTTTCCTTTGCCACGTGTACTGATAAGAGTAGAAAGACTTCTGAACATTTCGTTGGAAAGAGGAAAGAGACAGAAAAGCATGATTCACGAAAAGAATATGGCAATCACGACACGTAGGTACGTACGTATAGTGAGAAGAAATAATAACATCTATTAAAGATATTCTTTGCACACCATTTATATATACCTATATATGAGTCCCTTTCCTTTCCATTCCATTCTATCGTCTGTATGAACACCCACACATAACATTTTTATTAGGTAATATTATTACCAAATAGTAATAAAAATGTATTAATAATTGAAATAAAGATAATATTTCTTTTTTTTTCGTTTGAACACAATTATAATAACGTATCAATAATTAAATGAAAATTAAAAAAGGTAGATTTAGAGAATGAGAATAATCGCTTCTATTATTTCCAATCAGAAAGTTAATATTATATCCATATTGGTTATAAATAAAAATGAAAAGAAAAGAAGAATATTAACTCTCTTCTTTTACACTTTTATCACACGAAGCGGCTATCGAATTTATCCGACATAGCTATCGATACAGCCGTTTAATCCCGACAAGCTTTTTCTCGATCAATCGATCCTCGTAAAAACGATAAAGCGTCGGACAACGATCTTTACGGGCGACGAGGGATATAAAGTATGAGGGGTAAATAGGAGGAAATGAGACTTTAACAGGAAGTGAATTCAACGTTGAGAGAATATAACATGATAGATTTAACGTGAAAATGATAAAAGGAGAAAGAGAATAAGAAGAAAGAGAGAAAGAAAGAGAAAGAGAGAGAGAGAGAGAGAGAGAGAAAGAGAGAAAAGAAAAGGGAAAATAACAAAGAAGTTTTTCTACAAGTAAATCTATCTATAGTAAAATAATACAAATTCCTTACAGAACGACTATGGGTACATCCATAAGATATGTTGTTGAATTTTTTACTTGTGGATTTTTATTGCTAGATTTCGCCTTGAGAATATGGCTATTCTTTGATATACCGAGTGATACGTTGCATCTTCATGAAAAGTCGTAAAACGAACGAGTTGGAATAGGTATGGAAGGAACGCAGTTCTCTTTCTGCACCTATATAGATTTTGTTGTTATAACAGCTATAAACCATTCCTCTCTCTCTCTCTCACTCTCTTTTTCTCTCTTTATCTCTCTCTTTTTGTGACATTCTTCTCCTTTCTTGTATATTTACACCTCGTAGAATGAAAATCTAGAAGGTAGAAGCGTAGAAAACGGCTGCAGAATAATTTCACATAGGTAGATAGGTGCTTTCGATGACGAAGATGACGACGCAATTTCTTTTTGAAGCTTATCTTCAAAGCTGTGTCGTCGGTGCTTGAAGGATTTTACAATTCGTCACGGATCGTTTAGATCGTTTTTCATGTATTCGTTTGTGTAATGGAGAAAGAAAAACAAAGCAAAATTATATTAATGATAATAATAAGAAGAAGAAGAGAAAGAAGAAATATAAGAAAAAGAAAATAAGATCTGTGATTGTAAATAAATAATTGTATTATTTATAGTTATTGATTGAACGTGTGAATTGTGGAGTAAGTAGCATGTATTGGTTAGTAGGTTGTACATATGTACATAAACGTAAGCGGCCGATCTAGAACGATCTACGATCGGCTTCGAATGCCGAGGGATACTCCGAAGGGGTAGGGTAACGACTAATAGTGAATTATGGGGTAGAAATTCGCGCGTACCTGGTATAAGCGAAATGTTATGGCCCTCGTGTATCATGACGATCGATAAAGGGAGCCATTGTGATACTTAGAAGAGGCAGGAGAAGGCGTATTCTAAAGTCGAGTAATTTCAAGCTCGTATATCGTAAAGTGAGAAAGCGATAATAGGGTTGCGTAGGTACTGCCTACGTAGCTAACCCTTTTATTGGAATTTCTCTTTCACACTTTATATATATATATATATATATATATATATATATATATATATATATATATATATGTATATATATATATGCAAAGTGTGAGAGTAAAGTATATAAATATTTGTACATTATATTTCTTTTATATTATCATTATCATTAGTATTATCATCAGTATTTTTATTATTATTATTATTATTATTATTATTTTTTGTGTTATATAGAAATAGTGATCATCATTTTTACCTGTCTAATTAGGTATCTACAAAGTGACAAGATGAGAAAGAAAGGGAGAGAGAAATTTGGAGTTTGTGGTAAATTATAATATATGCTAACAAAATTCTCTCTTCTCTGGTGGCTGGCTGTGGCAGAAAATGGCATCGGGATTTTGTCAGAGAGGCTTTGCTTATAATCATTTACAAGGCACGTACGCGAACCGTACGACAAAGGTGTCGTACGTCGAGTTCTCAAACGACATTGTACTATAGCGAAATGGAGAGAGAGAGAGAGAGAGAGAGAGAGAGAGAGAGAGAGTCTGGAAAAGAGAACTGGTCGACGAACGGAGGCGATGCTTTGTAGTTTCTCATAATTGATTTCCAGTCACGTGCTTCAAAAGCGAGCACGCTCGTCGGACTTCGAAGTTGCTCCATTCTCCCTGCGTGATACGATTTTTATAAACAATGAATTTCAAGTGTACATTCTCTCTTTTCAACTTTAAATTTTTTCTCTATTTTTTTAGTTTAATAGTTCCTTTAAAAATTTTTTTGTTCTACGATCAATTTTATTTAATAATCAAGAAAAATTATTAATTCGATTAGACAAAGATTAGTATCTTTATTTCTCTTTTTTTCTCTCTTTCTCTCTCTCTTTCTCTCTCTCTCTCTCTCTCTCTCTCTATCTATCTATCTCTCTTTCTCTCTTTTGCTAGAAACATAATAATTTCGATATAACCCATTTATATACGTTTTGACAAAATTTACGTGGACATAGACCACTTGACTATTTTCAATGCTCGCCGACTCCGTGTTTGTAGTTGGTCGCAAGAATTTTGTTCGATGAATTTTCTAACAACGAACGAAGAAAGTACGATCTACGATGTAATTAAACAGAGAGAAACAAGGATCCCAAGGATCAAAAGATGTTTTATTAAAAAAAGCAAGGTAGAATTATTGTTATATGATGCAAAAATTTTGTTACATGTAGAAATCTAAAATAATAAATAAATATATGTAATTAATCAAATATATTAAATCGAAGTGAATGTTTATATATATATATATATATATATATATATATATATATATATATATATATATATTATATATATGATATATAACGATTTATTTTGAAAAATATTTGGTAAAAGAAAATATGAACTAATTTATCTTCCTGTTCCGTTATATTTTATGTTTTATTTTTTTTTTTAATTCTATTCCTTTTCTTTTTCTTATTCTTTTTTTAGAAAGATTTAACGAAGTATGCAATAGCACGTTCACGGGATATACGCATAGGGAGAATGAAAAGAGGGACGGATATCATCGAATTATTCCCGACGCGTATTTTTCATTGGTAGGAAGCTTTCATGTATTCGAGAGATCGCGACGAGATCGTCCTTTTAAAGTGTCGAAAAGGAAGAAGAAAAAGAAAGAGATCTCCTCCCGCTCCCTCCCCTCCACCCTCCTCGACCCAATAGAAGACGAGTAACGTGTTCGTGCACGCGGAAACGAGTTAACGGTAAACTTCTTCTTCTACTGCTACTACTACTCCTACTTCTTATACTTCTTCGGGGATCTTCTGTATATCCTTCTATTTGCGAAGGCAATCCCAATCCCAGACGTCGATTTGTGGGATCGGCAAATCGAGCGCGTGCCGTTCGGCAAGATTTCGAACGAGTTTCTTTATCTTCCAGCTTTCCTTTCTTTGAAGGGATTCCCTTCGAATTATCGATGATGATCGACTAAAGGGGTCACACTTTTTCCTATATCCTCTCGACACTTTCTTCTGTGCGTCGATGAAAACTCAACAAAGTTGTTTATCTTTCCTAAGAAACCAACTTGGCTGCAGTACGTTCTCTATTTGAAAACACCCAACACGATTATTCTATCCTAAGAGCGTGTGATCGAATTAAAATCGATCCACTCATGAGAGAGAGAGAGAGAGAGAGAGAGAGAGAGAGAGAGAAAGAGAGAGAGAGAGAGAAGAGAGAGAAAGGGAGAGAAAGGAGGAGAGAGTAACGTTTATGGCACTTTGGGTCTTCCATAAACCGCGTCCGATTAACGGCCTTCGTCGTTCGGCCAACCACTGGAGAATCGTTGAGAGAACGTTAATATCGAAATTCGCATAATCCATGTATGTACACCGACGATACTAATCTCTAGACTATGATGATGCTACTTCGTAGATCCTCCTCTTTAAAGCGGAGGGATTAACGCGGGAAAAATGTTAAAAAACACTTTAGATATAATATCCTTTAATCGATAAAAGTATATACTTAACGTCGTAATGTTTCTGTTAAAGCGATTATTTTTCACTAGAATATCTAGGATATTTTAGTAAAATAATGTATTTTGTAGATAAGCGAAATAAGGATGACTGTTAGGAGAAAAGAAAATTCCTTCTTCTACTCGATATCTGAATCTGTATTTTCTAAGAAAATCACTATTGGAGAAAGCCTAAGATACACAAAGTTTGTCGTTACTATGTTATACATAAAGAGAGAGAGAGAGAGAGAGAGAGAGAGAGAGAGAGAGAGAGAGAGAGAGAGAGAGAGAGACAAACTTGGGTCATTTAAATATTTCTACATAGAATTTAATGGAGAGAAGGAGAGAGAGAGAGAGAGAGAGAGAGAGAGTGGGAGAAAAAGAGAAATAGTAAGAAAGAGAGAGAGAGAGAGAGAGAGTGGGAGAAAAAGAGAAATAGTAAGAAAGAGAGAGAGAGAGAGAGAGAGAGAGAGAGAGAGAGAGAGTAAGAGTAAGAGAGAAATAAAGAGAGAGAGAAAGAAAGAAGGAGAAGAGAGAATGGAGCGTACGCGAAGCATCTCCCTTTTCTCCTCGCACATCGGCCCACTATTCTCTATCGCATAATGGGACTCCTATTTACCTACTTGCAGGCAACTGGCTGCAGTCAGCATCTCGGTCGGTCGAGTCGGAACTCCCAACCCTTCAGAAAACAAGCCTGAAAAGCAAGCTCGGAAAGTACCAGGGACGTCGGGTGGCCGCCTTGGCAATAATAAGAAATTGATAGTAAAGGAAGCATAATTCCAAGTATAGCGCCACTCGGTTTCCATGAATTTTTCATGAATTCCAAAGCTGTATATATGCAAATCGGGCTATTTTCACGATTCGGAATGCCTTAAACGTTTTAAATATACGCTCGGGGAATAGACGTGGTATAACGTTACATGGTTTGCCTCTAGAGGCCATTAAGTTTTCACTTACACGCTCACCCTCTCGTCATTTCGTCCCTTTCTCGTGTACTACTCCTCACCCCTCTCATTCTCCTACCGCGTACGATGTAATCTATCAAAGATACGTCCGATAAATCTCGGATGCATCGCATCAAGAGGTCCGAGAACGAGCAACTTCCAAAATGCAAGCAGGATAGTTCGAAAGTATGTTGGTATGTCAGAAGAGAGATGTCGTGTTGTGTATCATGTTACAAATACATGGACGTGTCCTCCCCATCGAATATAACCATTTCCCTACCATTATCCGAATTGAGTAAAATTTCAGAAATACGAGAGAAAAATTCTTTCTCCTCTCCTTTATGAACTCAGACTCAGATCCAAATATCTTCTCCGATTGGCTGAATGCCCGAACGAAGCATCCTTGAAACTTGGCTGAATTTCATATAATCTACATATAAGAGATACTAAGAGAAAAACTTACACAAGAACGATTCGTATCTGTTATCGACTGTGAACTATACATTTATTTTCCTTTCATAATATTTTATTGCCTATACGTATATTTTATCAATGTTTAAAAAGCAATATAAAACCGATAATTACTAATTGTTATTATTCTTTTATTCATAGCAATTTCAATATGTATCAATCGATAGCCCATCAAATTTTGATTCGTTTAATTATTTCCGTCTATAACGTAAGGTAATCCGAAAACTATTCCCCGTTACCTGTATCAATTCTCTCCCGTCTCGTCATCGACTCTCACGGCTTATCCGTCTTCATTTTGCAGTGACTTTCGATTCGGCCGACCTGTTCGAGTTCTGATTAGTTCGGATAATCCAGACTGCATTGGCGAATAATAGCCGATAATTTCCCGTCGTTTCGTGAATCGAACTGAGACTCGTTAAAAGTGTTACGTTTACGTTCGGTTGGATGTGGAAAATGCATGACGATGGCGAGTCATACATCGTACTTTTTTAATATCTTTTGCCACTATTTTTTTCTCTTTCTTGTCAGTTTGAATCGAGAACAATTCATTGAATCTATTAACATCGAATCTCACAAACTTTATAACGACGTGTCCGTCATATATTTCACATGGAAATATTTAATAAATTTTCAACTAATGTTATTCTTCGCATTATACGTTGAACAAAAAGAAAGTAAATGAAAACAATGCAAAGAATCAATTCGATATGAAAATATTAATAAGTAAAGTGGTATTTTATATTGGGAAGTATATCGATATCTAAAGAAGCTTTTCATATTGACTTACAGTTTTTTTAACTTTGAAATAACAATGATATGGGATATTGAAAAAGAGAAAATGTAGATATCGATATCGTAAACGAATCCGATCTTAATGAAAAATATATTGGAGCGATTTAAAAATCCTTTTAGAAATATTCCGAACGACCCGTATCGATTCCTCCAATTAAAGTATTGAAATCCGTATTTCGTTAATCACAAAAAAATATCTTTAAAGATTTCTATTTTAATCGTTTAATAGCAACACCCAGTATAGCGCGTACAGAGTGAGGGTTTTTTTTTTTAATTGATTCATCTAAATATCCTGAAAGCAAGGAATTTTGGAAGGTGAGTTTGGTTTTAGGGAGTGGTTTAGGGATGGGTGCAGGGTGTTCGGGAGAGGAATAGGAGAGAGGGAAGGGTGGACAAATATAACAGTGTTACTTATTTCTGATTCGGTGGACTTACCATGTATATGTAGGATAAACGGAGGCGTATCTCTTTGTGGCTTTTAAAACGGCTCTTGTAGTAAAAAGAGGTAGGGTAAAAGGAAATATATCTATCGTCGGATGGTTCTGAGTCTTGGAAACGTAGATAGATCGTAAGGATGTGCATAAAGGTTGAAAGGTAGGACGTGGCCGATGTGCATACGATACGGATGTCAACGGTTTTACGAGGGTGAAAGCAGAAATGAAAAGAAGAAGAAGGAGATCATGAAGGGAGAGAGAAAAAGAGAGTTAGGGAGAGACAGACAGACAGAGACAGAGAGAAGCAGAGAGTGAGAGAGAGGGGGGAGGGGAAAGACGATCTAATAAAAATAATATGACTTCGTAAAGAGAATATAAACGTTAATCAGGGATACTCGATCTAAAAGATTCGAGCAGCCAAACGAGAAGACATTTATTATCTCCCTTCATTTCATCACGATACACATAGCAAGGAAATTAATGGGATTTCGACGAGACCCCTCGTAAATGAAACACTTTGAAGATAAACCGAGATCATTGGCGCCAATAGTAAGCATCAGTAACATTGGCCCTTGTAATACCCCCAGATAAATAAATGGAAGAACTCGATGCTACTTATTTTTTTATCTCTTTAATTACATAGTAGTTACAGCTAATGAGACAGAGAGAGAGAGAGAGATGAATAAAATCTCACAACATAAGACGAAAGACGACAATTAATCGTTTTTATATGTACATTTAAACAATATATATATATATATATGTGTGTGTGTGTGTGTGTGTGTGTGTGTGTGTGTGTGTGTGTGTGTGTGTGTGTGTATATATATATGTATGTATATACAGATAGTTACATTTGTAACAGTTTTTCTGACATGGAAACTTAGTCTCCGATCACTTTGGTTAGAGATTTTCTGCGGGGCAGAACGCGTTCCATCCATCAAAATCGTTC
This sequence comes from Dolichovespula saxonica, assembly GCA_911387935.1. Lineage (NCBI taxonomy): Eukaryota > Metazoa > Arthropoda > Insecta > Hymenoptera > Vespidae > Dolichovespula > Dolichovespula saxonica. Next base: position 1,322,013 of record OU427001.1, on the reverse strand, counting down.
CTCGATTCTAACATCCCTCCGTTTCCAGGCTTTCCCCATAGCCGTAAACTTTTCCATGCGTACGACGAATTACCTTGCTTGCGATCGATCCAATCAGAAGTAAAAACGAATGTGAGAGAAAGAGAAAAAAGAGATAGAGGTACGTGGCACGTTTTCCATTTACGACAAATCGATTACATTCCCTTTTTCTGGAAAGTGAGAACGAGAACGAGAGAGAGAGAGAGAGAGAGAGAGAGAGAGAGAGAGAGAGAGAGAGAGAGAGAGTAAGATGGTATTTTCGAAGACACGTCAACGTTTAGCGAGCTTCTTAAGTCGTATTCGTCGTATTCGTCTTGAAAACTCGCAATCGTTGGGTGTTAGAATGAGAATATAAAAGGAGGGTAAAGTGTTAGAGAGAGAAAGAGAAAAAGAAAGTAAGATGAAGGTTTAAAGGCGCTAGCGATTAGGGTAAGCGATCCCCAAGGGATTCCAAGACCCTCTTCTCCCCTCTCTTCAGTAGTAGCATCAGTAACAGTAGCAACAGCAAGAAAGTCCAATCTTGTTCGCGGACCCAACGGTAAAACTTTCTTAAAGCTCGTGTCTACTTTCACCATCGAGACATCCTTGTATCCTTTTTTAGCTTCGCTATTTGCGACAAACCAAGTCCTGATTTCGATCTCCCCCTTTCCTTACCAACGACGCACATACCTCCATGGATTACCATTCGATGTTAGAAGGAAGAAGAACCTCCTGAGAAGGTTCGCTCTACCCTTGGACAAACTTTTCCGTCCCTACCGGCTGACCGAGTTACACGATTTATCGTCTTTTCTTAACTTTCGACGATCCTCTGGCGATTCGACTTTTTCTTATACGAACTACCATCGAAGAAGGCTCTACTTTGTTCTACTTTAACTTTTATGGAAATCTTTGATAAATATTTTACGAAATTTTTAATAATCTTTATACCTTTGAAATAAATGAGCGATGGTTGATATATTTTATTCTATGCACGTGAAATTAGTTGTGTGTGGGTGTATATATTACGAACTAATTCGAAAAAACAAAAGAATCGAATTCATGCTAGTTATATTATTTTACTTATCATTGCATTCAAAGGTTTCTTCAATTGAACATAACCAATGTCGATTGATTTTTATATAATGAAATACGACATAGTACGATTTCTCGATTTTTATTTTTTCTTTATAAATAAAATTTGCCGAATAAAAATTTCGACGGCATTCGTTAATAATTTTCTTGTAGTATGTTTAAGATGGTACACGAAGTAATCGTTGGAAGTAGTCGGTACGAAACGGTTTAAAACGTTGCTTTCTATGGTTGAAGTTTCTGCCGACCCGAGAATCGTTTCAAAGTTTCCCCTCGTAAATTTCTGGATCGCGTGTGCAATAATTTTAAGATTTTATGCCTCTTCCTGTCTTCGCTCTCTGTAAGACTTACAATTAGTCACGTCAAATAAATTCGTTTGTTTTCACGAAGATTTTCTTTTCTTTCATTGAATTTTTCGAATGAATTTTTTTTCGTAACGAAAGGTTCCACTTGAATAAAAATTTTATTGTTAAACGAACTTTTTCATAAATATTTATGATATTTTGAATTTTGTATTATTCAAAATCTTGAATTAATATCCGAGATAAGAGACGTTTTCTAGAAACAACAAGATCAAATACGGAATAGCGATGCGTGTATCGTCTTCCGCGTGACAAAATCGAAACGATTTTCACAAATTCGTCGTCTTGACTCAACTTCGGTATAATGACGTCGACATAGCGGTACCTGTCAAGAAGCAAAACAAGCATTTTCGCAATCATAGTCTTTGTGGCGAGGAGAACTGCTTTTCTCGACGAAAAACAGGTACGACCTGGGAATTCGTTTATTCGATAAAAATGAAAGAAGATAGAAGACGAAGAGGAAAATTTTAAAAGAATAAAGAAAGAGAGAGAAATATACCTATATAAAAGAAATGTTTCTTTTTTCTTTGGGTGACAGTTTTTAAATATAGAAAAAGAATATTAACGTAAAAAGAAAAAGAATGTTAATCTAAAACAAGAAAAAAGAATACAAATAAAAATAAATAAAAATGTTGATGAAAATTGCTAATGAACAGTAAATAAAAATTGTATTCTTCTGTCAAACTGTTCGTCCATATGTACTTACATTATATCCAAAAATACGCATAGAATACACTTGTATCAACCGGCAACGGATTCCTGTCTAATTATGATCAGCGTATTGACTTGACAAATTACTGATAATAATTGGACTTACAGCATGTCCACGTACCTTAATTAGCCGCGTCTATAGCGACGTTGTTTGTTCGGTCGTAATTACTTACACACACACACGCGCTCGGGCGCGCACACACACACACACACACACACACAAACACAAAAGACCATTTAGACATGTGTCGGATTTAATTATTAACATTAATACGTTGTTAAGAAATATTAAATAGTGTAAAACATATATATATAAAACTCCCCGGACGTGTTTCGAATTTAGTTATCATCGTTTATACGTTACATAGTAATCGTAATGTTACGCCAGAATAATAATTACTCAAAGCACGAAACGTGGATTTTTTATATTATTTTATTATTTCTTTTATTTTTTTATTTTTTAATGTGCAGAAGAACGACCAATATGACGTTTTTCGAATAGAGACTGTTAAAATTTTGATCATATTTTTCTAGATGCATGCGAGTACTATGATCGATGTGCGACTATCCAACTATTCATTGCAAATCCCGACGCGAGTTTTCGAATTGTGCATGAGTACGGTATCGCGTAATAGAGTGTAAACGAACGCACATTTAACGAATGCGTACAGCATACCTTTCCACGTAGTAATTTGAAATGAACACTGAATTGGTGCGAATACACATTGCGAAGGAACGCGAAATGTATTTTAACGTATTTTTAATACGTCATTTCAAGAATTATGTGATTTTTGTTATATAAACAAATAATCATCTCCTTTAAAATTTAATTAAATCGATTGAATAAAATAAGAACAGATATCACTGTATTTCGATCTTTTTTTTTTATATATCATCGTATAACAAATTGTTAATATGATGATATAACAAATTGTTAAATAATTTTTATTATCTAATGTGTCGAGAAGTATGCTCTTTTAAATGATTCTCATTTCTCTAAGAAATTTTTCATTAAAATTGTTTATAAAAATTATGAAATAATTGTTAAAAATATATCAAGAACATGGAGAATGATGTTTGAAAGGATTTTTAACTTCTCTAAAATGTTTACAAAACAGTTTGTACAAAAAATTGTTTGTAACGAATTATTTATAACAAATTGTTTTTAACAATTGTTGCATAATCGTTACTAATTTGTTGAGAAAATTATGAATGTTGTTTAAAATAAACCTTGTTTGTTAAAAAATATTATTTATAAAATTTTGCATAACAAATTGTTTATAACAATTATGAAATTATCAATTTATTTTTTATTATTTTTTATTATTTTTATTATTATTTTTATTATTTAATTTTTATACAATTATTAAAAATTCTTTTTGTATCAAGTCTTCCCATTTAAATAAGATGTATTTATTTTGATCCGCTGACCTATATAATTTTTAATTATAGAGGATAATGAAAAAGGAGATAATGAATGACTGACCTACATAAATTTCAAGAATTTACAAGAATTATTTCTTTACTACTACTACTACTACTACTACTATGATTACTACGAACAGCTGTACAATTGAAAATTATAAATATAATTTTTATAAGCCAATATCTTCGGAGCAAAAAGTCGTAGAGACTTGAAACAACGATCATTTTAAAGGAGGAACTACCCTATTTTTATTACTATTAAAATAATTTCCATAATTATGTTTATATGAAAAACAATTACTGAAACACTTTTGATTCGATAACAAAGATAATTTTTTAACTAAATAAAGAGTTGTCTTTGATATTCTCATTTTCATATATACATAATCCAAAAATCCGAAAATCCAAGTGAACAAAGTATTAAAATGTGAAAAGCAAGGTCTTTAGATTCGATACGACAAAGACATTGATCAGATCCAGTAACGTTGTATACTGACAAGAGACATTCGAGTAATAGGAGCCGTTCGACGAGCGGATACAGACGTTAATTATTTCAACGTCGAAGACAGGGCTTTCTCACGTGGAGTTGAAGCAATGAGATTCCTGGAGAAACCAGGAAGATAAAGACAGAGATAGAGAGAAAGAGAAGAGAGAAGAAAGAGAGAGAGAGAGAGAGAGAGAGAGAGAGAGAGAGAGCCAGGCGGAGAGAGAAAGTGAGAGAGAGAGAGAGAGAGAGCTAGGCAGAAAGAGAGAGAGAGAGAGAGAGAGAAGGAGAGAGAGAGAGAGAGAGAAGGAGAGAGAGAGAGAGACCTACGGATGAGAATGACCGAAGATATCACAGTAAAGAGGAAGACAGAACAGAGTAGAGTGGTATATAACGGTAGGAGGAGGAAGAGTGGGAAGAACTCCCGCAAGTAGCGGGCTTTGCGGTTATCCGAACAGGCTTTATAATTAATTCCATTGTTCGAGCCGACTGCGATATATATGTACGTTGGTATATCTAGGGCAATGCCAACTATTACGAAGGACGAGAGAGATAGAGACACCGCTGAGAGGCACCGTGTGTTTCCTTTACCTACCGAACCACCGTTAATCGCATAAACGTTGTAACATCGTTGCTCACCATCGTCAATGCACTGTTCTATCAGATTAAAGTATCAAAGGATAATGCATGGTTGATCCTTTCGAGTACACCACTTCCATGCTTCCTTAATTTAAAAAATTCTTGATTACCACTTTTCTTTGTAACAATGTTTGTACATATATATTTACAATTTAAATAACAGAGAGAGAGAGAGAGAGAGAGAGAGAGAGAGAGAGAGAGAGAGAGAGAAAGATAGAGAGAGAGAGAGAGAGAGAGAGAAAGATAGAGAGAGAGAGAGAGAGAGAGAGAGAGAGAGAGCAAGCTTTTTCCTGTTATTCAATTGATCGATAGTTCGTTGAAGTTTACAGAAAAGAAAAAGAGAAAGAGAGAATGTTTTAAGTCGACAAACTGTGTGAAAGTGATGAGCAAAGTTGTACGAACGGAAAGCTGGTTAGCGAAACTAGTTAAAAAGAGTGGAGCCTTCGTTACGCCCAATCGTACCACAAAACTTTTCCTTTCGTAATTCCGTGACAAACGTTTGAATGGGAGTTACTATATTATAAATACATACATATGTATGTGTGTGTATACATATACATAAATATATATATTATATATAAATTTATTATACTTATACTATATATATTCGTTACGAAATAACGAAAAAAAAAGTGTATATATATATATTTATTTATTTATTTATTACAAAAAAAATATGTATTTCATTATTCTAATGGACCATTGTCAAATATTTACAGATATTTAAATTTAAAAAATATTCTGTCAACATTTTTCTATATATTTTATCTTTCTTTTCGATTCTCGTTAAGCCGAAGATTCGATATTTGATAACAAGTCCTCGTATATTTCGAGCTACAATGTTAGAACACAACAATAGAGAGAGGGAGAGAGAGAGAGAGAGAGAGAAAGAGAGAGAGAGAGAGAGAGAGAGAGAGAAAGAGAGAGAGAGAGAGAGAGAGAGAGAGAGAAAGAGAGAGAGAGAGAGAGAGAGAGAGAAAGAGGGAGAGTTCGTTCCTCTTTCGGTTAGTTTTTACGATCGTCCGAAGGGTCTCCAACGTAAAGTGAAAATCGAGCTTCAACGGAAGAAATCGTCCGAGTACCGCGATAACAGCTCCCTTTTATCGAGTAAATTCACATGGGTTCTTACACTTCGTTGAGAGAAAATGAGAGAAAAGGAGAAAGAAAAAAAGAGAAATAGACAAAGAGTGAGAGAGAGAAAGAGAGAAAGAGAAAGAGCGAGAGGGAGAAAGAGTTATATAGATAAATAGATAGATAGATAGATAGATAGATAGAAAGAGAGAGGAAGAGAGAGAGAGAGAGAGAGAGAAAGAGAGAGAGGGACACTGTATTCTCGAGCGTTCACGAAGCAGAAAAGTACAACTTAAGCTCGCACGCTTGGGTAACAGAGTTTTCACAAGAATCTCGTAAATGCCAGCTTTCTGCTTGGTCCACAAACTCAGCAAGAAAAGAAAGAGAGAGAGAGAGAGAGAGAGAGAGAGAGAGAGAGAGAGAGAGAGAGAGAATATACATGCACACATACACGTATAAAGTAGTAGTTCGTATTATATAGGAGGTGGGGGTGAAGGATGGCGTGTTGCTCATACCCTGGGGATTCTCGAAAGGGTAAATGGACGAGGAGAAGAGGGTGGGAAAGGGTGAGACGAAAAGAACGGGAGCACGTTGTGTCGGTAGGTAAAAGGATCTGGAGGCTTCGTTCGCAAAGGAATGATGTATGATCTATCCGTGCCACGCCATGTGGTGGCGAGATTTTCAACCCCTTCATCTTTGCGAAGCCTTGGACCCTACCACTACTACTAATACTAATGCCACTACCGCTATGTTATTCCCGTCTAAACCACATTCTGTTCCGTGGCCAACTCTCGCATGAATTGATGGCGAGTAGTCTTCGTAAAAATGGCCGTAATGTATTTCCAAAATGTAATGCTTGACCACCTTAACTGCCCCCCTTCTCACTTCTATTCCTACCGATTCGTACATCCTTACGCAATATTTCTTAATATTTTTATCAATAACTCGAATTGATACCTGGAAATGCAATTCTCATTATTAAAGAGATAAATTTATTATATATATATATATATATATATATATATATATATATATATATATATATATATATATATATATATATATATATATATATATATATAAACACACACACACTCCTCTATGCACTGAAATAAATTTTGAAAAACGTTTAAAAAAATTCAAGGAACATTCTTACAAGAGGAGTATAATTATTACTTCCGCTTGTACATCATCTTACTTTCCTTTGTGGACTTTGTATGCCGTCATTTATGTACTATAACAAGAATAAAGCGAACTTTGGCGAGATTATTACGAGGAAGTTCGAAGAGTGACATTTACGACTTGCTTATTCTCCTCTCGTTGTCGGAGTTTAATTTGCCGAGCAGTGTCCAATAATTCCTTCGTCGACAAAATTTAGACGCTTGTTTCGTCTCTCTCTCTCTCTCTCTCTCTCTCTCTCTCTTTCTCTCTCATTCTTCATTTCTCTATTATAAATACAAGTCAGACACAATTAAATTCAATGGACAGAATACTGTCAATGTTGAAAAAAAGTCATCGTTATTGTTGATGGAGGACAATAAAAAAAAATTAATAATAAAAAAAATTAGTAATAAAAATTTGAAACTCACAGAATCGTGTTTTTTATCATCGTCTCTTTCGATTCATTTCGACGATCGATCGATTTACAACCAATGAACGATTATTCAATTAACCTCGAGCCAAAATTCTATGTTTTTAAAAAACAGCAAAATCTCGCGAAAGCAATGGAATCCAATACAAACGAGAGAAAGAGAGAGAGAGAGAGAGAGAGAGAGGGGAGGGGAATAAAATGAAAGAGGAAGAGAGAGAAGAGAAACAAAAAGAATTATCTCACTCGACGAGAGAGTAATTTTTAAAAGCATTGTCAAAAACGAAAACCCCGTCGAATCGTCGTTATGCTATCAAAGCAGTACTGGTTAATCACAGTTGATTAGTTCGTTTGTTCAGATATATCTATCCGTCGACATAGTTAAAAGATCGTGTTATACGTTGCTTCTATAAATCTCAAAATGCGGGATACCATTGACATTATGCAGATATCAGCTTTTAATAACGGTAAACGTTTCGCTCTAACAATCGAATATCTCGTTTACTGCAAGATCCTTATCGAACGTTTGAAATTCGTACGTAAAGCCCGATTTTCTGTAGGAATGAATAATAATCGCGATGATTTTCGTTGAAATTCTCGGTTACTCTAGGTCATCCTAATACTCTAGGGAGGAAGGGTGGGTGGTGGTCGGGTGGGAAGGGAAGTGTAAAAAAATAAATTAACATAGTACACATTTTCACATCGTGATAACTTTTTTGTACTATGTCGTACGAATGCGAAACGCGTTGAATTTTTGTAAAACAAAAAAAGAAATTCGAAATAAAAATTCAATCGAGTCAAATTTCCATTCTTCCGGCTGTTCCCATTTCAGTGTGAGTAATCGGTCAAACCGTTTTCCAGTCGAAAAGAAGTGGATTTTTAATAAATGTAAATTTATAGAACAACAAGTTGTCTATATCTCGATTTCAAATAGTGTATCATGGTTTTCTGCACATAGAATTATGCGGATGAAAAAGGAAAATATCTAAAAAGTGGAAATTTCCTTGTGGAAAACAACACGATACGCAGATATATGTATATATAGAAAGAGAGAGAGAGAGAGAGAGAGAGAGAGAGAGAAAGATAAAAAAAGGAGAGAGAGAGAGAAAGATAAAAAAAGGAGAGAGAGAGAGAGAGAGAGAGAGAGAGAGAGAGATTTGATCTTTTTCTTAACGAAAACTATTCGACTATTTGGAGCGTAGTGAAAGTTGGAAAATTGAAATTTACAATAATCGTTTTGCCCTCTCAACGTACTTTTTTTTTATTCTGAATAAGACATTGGTTTCGAAATTAGAAACGCGCCTAGCAATAAAATACTTTTTCTATTTCTCACTCACTCTCTCCTTCTCTCTTTCTCTCTCTCTATCTTTCACTCTCTCTCTTTCTATCTCTCTCTCTCTCTCTCTCTCTCTCTCTCTCTCTCTCTCTTCTCCCTTTTTCTCTCTTTTTCTTACTTTCTTTTACTTAATCTTTTTGCTCTCCAATTTCTGTCTCGACAACGGGCAAAGTGCATCTCTGAATGAGCGAGCGAACGAACGAACGAAAGAGTCTCTCGGAAAACAAAGGACTTTTCATAGTGCCAACAGTGAATCCTGAATGGAGAAGGACGTAGAGACTTTCGTGACCGAAGTAAGAACGTATTTTAAGATCTCGCGAAAAGGAGATAGAGGAGAAGGAAGAGAATGAGGAGGAAGAACGAGAGGAAAGACATTCCTGTGGAATAATGATTAGCGGCACACAAGATGCAAAGAAATGAGTACTAAGAGAACGTTGTGGTTAAAAAGATGCTATTCGAGAGAGAAAGAATGAGAGAGAGAGAAAGAGAGAAAGAATGAATGAAAGAAAAGGAACGAGGATATCTTTGACAATTCGCCAAATCTTTTAGGATAAAAGAAAGAAAACGAAAGAGAAATAGATTTTATTGGGACATGGAAACTTTCTTTAGGTAGAAAAGAAAAACGGAATTAACGATAAATTCAATTTAAACTATAAATTAAAAACTAACAAAGGAATTAATTATTAAGAAAAGAAGATGGCAAAGGGAGATAAATAAATACATAGAGAGAGAGAGAGAGAGAGAGAGAGAGAGAGACAGACAGACAGCAGACATATAGAGATAGATAGAGACAGATAGATAGATAGATAGATAGATAGATAGATAGATAGATAGATAGAGAGAGAGAGAGAGAGAGAGAGAGAGAGAGAGAGAGAGAGAGAGAGAGAGAGACAAAATAGAATATAAGCCTTTGTGCAACAAGGCAATCAGTGTCCGCGTTCGCAAGGAATTTGCACCTTGCATGCAGTTAACATTATACAGAGACATATACACACAGACTCACTCGGAGAACGTGCCACACGTATTTTCGCCATTCTCTCCCTTGCTCTATCTCTCTCGTTCACCCTTCTCCCAGAAAGGAGGGTCCAGTGTGAGTGAGTGAATAAGTGAGTGAGAGCTATGGAAGTACAGACCAAGAACGGAAGCGAGCTAATGGAATCACCTACCGCGTGCCGTGAATCCTACATTCGACTAGGGGTTCTCATTTGTGCTTGAGGTTGACCGGCCTTGAGCAATCGCGATGACCTATCTGTAACAAGGTCTTCCGACTTTCCACCAACGTACTGTTAACAGCTACAAAGCGTTTTCCTACTTCTATTCTAATGAACGTTTGCCTCGGAGATCAATGTTTTTCGTAAGAATTAGTATTATTTTATTAACTCTGGAACATTATTTTCATCGTTTGATTAATAATACCAGATAGTACTTAACTCGATTAGTTCATGTTATTTAATGAACATGATGCTAACAAAAATAATCGAATTTATTGGATAATCGAATAGTATCGTTTTAATGCAAATAACGATAATTTGTCGTACAAGATGAGTCAATAACAATAATAATAATAATAATAATAATAATAATAATAATAATAATAATAATAATAATAATAATAACAATAATAATAATAATAATAATAATAATAATAATAGTAATAATAATAGTAATGATAATAATAATTTTTTTCCCATAAGAGGTGAAATGCCTTTACGCACAAAGGAAACTGCTTGTCCCTAGTGTCGGACTCATTTTCTACCGACTAAAACACCTCGTACTGCAGCTGGGCACTAGTCTGGGACCGTTTTCCACATTACTTCGGGTTAGGCTCATTTTCTTCGCTCTTAAGGCTCACTGCTGTGTGTTCTACTTCTTTTTCTGGTTACTTAGCAGGCTCTGTCCAAGTCCTTTTTCATTTTGCAAAGGATATCCAGCACCCAGTGTGTAATCAAGTTCTAATGGTCCTCTTCTCGGAGCATGTTCTCCACTATGCCGTTGGAGGTCATTTGTCTGATCTTCGTTTCGAGCTCTCGATTGCGTTGCGCCCAAGGGTTACAGTGGAAGAAGGTATGCTCCACGTCATATTTTCTTCCTGGGCAGTACAGACACTCTTGTATCCTTTCCCAGTCCATCTTGTATAGATAGGCTCGGAAGTATTCATGCCCGCTCAGGAACTGGATCAGGTAGTAGTCCGTCTCGCCGTGCCGCTTCTCAGTCCACGTCTTCACATTTTTAATTAGCCTAGCAGTCCAGCGTCCTCTCGCTTCGTGTTCCAAAAGCGACTGCCAGCTCCGAAAGGTCTTTTCTCTCTCCTCTTCGCTTGCTATCGGATTTCCTGAGGTGCACCGCTTTACGTTCTTTAGCCATGAGCGCAATGGGGATGACTCCAGCGATCACTAAGATGGCTGGTTCGGATACCGTCCGGTACGCAGAGGCTATCCTAAGCGCTGCTCTCCTCTGTACCTGCGCAAGGCGTTCCCAGTACACCTTGCTGAAGCAGTCCGCCCACACCTCAGACTAAAGGAGTACTGATTGTACCGCGGTCATGAGCAGTCGACGCTTACTGGCTTTGGGTCCGGTGACGTTGTCCATGAGTCTGGTCAGGGAAGTAACACCCTTCACGGCTTTGTCCGCCGTTTGTTGTGTCTGTGGCCAGAAACTCAATCTGCGGTCGATCGTTAGGCCCAGATATTTAATTGTAAGCTTGGCCAACACTGCTACATCTCCGACTAGCAATAGGGGGAATGGTATTTATTCTCCTCTTTGTAAGGATGACTATTTCTGTCTTTTCGGGAGCTAGCAGCAGGCCGTGGTCTGCCATCCAGCTGCTGACCGTCCGCATGACTTGGTTCAGCTTTAGCTGAGCCAGTTCAACGTCTCTTACCGCGATGGGGGCCGCGATATCATCCGCGTATCCTACAAAAAGCGTTTCTTTTGGCATTTTGGTCCTCAGCGAGGTGTCGTAAGCTATGTTCCAGAGGTCCGGCCCGAGGATAGATCCCTGGGCTGCTCTGGCCGTGACCTTCATTTTTTTCTGTCCCTCCGTGGTCTGGTAAAGTAGCGTCCGATCTCTCAGGTAGTCATCGAGCATGCACAGGAGATACTTCGGTACTTGGGAGGTATATTCCAGCCATGCATGATGTCGCACCACCTTGCGGAGCTGAAAGCGTTTTTCATGTCGAGCATCAACAGTAGGACTACTCGGCGCGAGTGCCAGTTGTGGTCTTCCGCTTTCCGCACTGCCTTCGTGATCTCCTGAATCGCGTCAATTACTGATCACCCCGCTCTAAAACCGTATTGTTTCGGAGACAGGTCGCCGGCGACCTCGATCGCGGGCCTCAACCTCGTCTTTATTAATTTTTCCAATAGTTTGTCTTCCGTGTCGAGCATGCACAACGATGGCAGTCTCGGGTCTCCTTTGCCTTTGCCGATGAGCACGAGGTGCGCTGTTTCTTATCGCGAGGGGAAGATTCCAGTTGTTAAGCAAGCATTGTACGCCTTTAGTAGTAGGCCTGGGTTTTACTGGACTACGACTTTCAGCACATCGTTTTTTATGCCATAGGGTCCTGATGCCTTCTTTTTTTGCAAGGTTCGGGCCGTCCTCTCTAGTTCTTCTGCGCTGAAGGGGGGACAGTCCTCTACTTGGCCAACGTCTATCTCCATCCTGGTGGAATGTGACGGGAAGAGGGTACCCGCAATATTTTCCACGGTGGTCGTGTCCATGGCTTGGATCGGTTTCAGGGGCCCAAGCTTCTGAGTTACAATTCTGTAGCCCAGTCCCCATGGGTTCGTATTGATATCCTCCCCCAGCTTCCTTCAGCAACCGACCTTGCTTTTATTGATGGCTCGGCGAAGTTGCTTTTTCACGGCCTTGTGTTCCGCGGATTTAGTATTCGCTTCGTTCCCTTTCCTTGCCCGTTGTGCAGCTCGTGTCATTTTCAGGCACTTTCGGCGCAGTTCCGCAATCTCTGAAATCCACCAGTACGCGGGTCGCTTGTCGTGGCGAGATCTCTTGCGCGGTATGGCGGATTCGCAAGCCGAGACGATGTGACAAATAGTCGCTTCGACAAGTGTTTCGGTCACGGCCTTCCCTGTTGCTTCGAGTCCTTTGGTCGCTTCTGTTTCCCGGGATATTGTCTTAATGAAATTTCCAGTGTCCATCTTGTGAAGTTTCAATCTGCGTGGAGTCGCTTTATCCTCTCTGCCTCTCCATAATTCTTCGCATACACTAAGGGTGATGTATTGGTGATCACTGCCGGTGTAGTCCTCGATCATCTTCCAATCCTCGATCCGCGGTAACAAACCCTCATTTGCAAGGGAGATGTCTGGGATAGTCCCAGTGTACCCGGGGCGCCGGAAGGTTGTGTTGGAGCCAACGTTGAGGACATAGAGCCCTGTTCTGGCCACTATTTCCATCACGTATTTGCCCTCGAGTTTTGGTGTAGCATTCCCCACTCGACTGCCTTGGCGTTGAAGTCGCCCGCCACCAAGATACTACCTATTGTGTTCTGGACCACCTCCTCCAGCGAGTCAATTTTTTCCCGAAATTCGCGGATGTGCTCGTTTGGTATGAGATAGTAACTAATATAAGTTACCTTCTCACTTTTGATCCAAACGAAGCCTTGATAGCTTTCGTGGCTCTGTACTAGTATCTTGCTTGGCTCCAGGATTCAGATTGCGGCTGTGTCATGAGGATCCGAAAATCATAAAGGCGATTTCTTGTTCTTGTATTGCTCACTGAGCAACAGCAGATCTGACTTCTTCTCTTGGGCCAGCTGATACAGGAGATCGTTGGCTGCCTTGCTGCGATTCAGGTTCGCCTACAGTATTGGCGTCATCGTAGGAGCTTTTTGACCTTGTTAAAAGCTTCCTTAAAGACGCTACACCGCCCTGATCCAGGAGCGGAGTCACGCTCGACTTTGTTTTGTCCCTTATTCGTCTCCATGCAGAGCATACAGTTTTCCGGGATCAAACACTCTCTTGCTTTGTGATTAGCTTTGCCACATTTGTAGCAGAGCCTACTTCTGTCTGGGCCCTTGCAATTCCGGACGGTATGCTCATATCCAAGCAATCTATAGCACAGTGAGACTACCGCCCTCTCTTATCCTGCAGCTGACCCACCCCACCTTGATGTGTGTCCGAATTTAGAAGTCTGCTTGCTCCTTGTTCGCTCACCTCTACGATGGCCATTTTAAACCCTCTCCAGTTGGTCTTCGTGGTCTAGATTTTCATTTTTTCGGAGTCCTCCTGTGTGTCCCTCTTGATCGCTTCTTCCATTTCTTATGCAGTGGTTAATCCATCAAGGTCTCTAATTTCTATTGTTATCCTAGGTTCCAAGTGGCGAACCGTCGTCTTGACCCTAGGATGTTTCTTAGTCTGTCACCGAAGGCAGTCTTGTTCTTTGTGTCCCTGCCCAATTCAAGGAACACCTCTCACGCCCCTGTTTGGCGAATCGATTTCACCTCCGCCTCCGAATCCTCTGGTTCGGTTATGCTGCGGATTTTCCCGACCACCTCCGCGTAGGTTCTTCCACCAGTCGGCTTAGTCAGGAGGGCCTCCAGGCGAGACTTTGCCTGCCTTCGCTTGCTCTTCTTCTCGTTTTGCCTTTTTTGGCCTTCCTCGCGTTCGCCGGGTATTTAGACGAATGTCTCAGCTATTTTTTTCTTCAGCTTTCGTTGTTTCTTTGCTATTTTCGTCCAAGTAGTAATGGGAGGTACCTCCTTCTTTTCTTCTTCCCGGTCTTCTGTTCTACCGGGCTCGTCGTTGCTCTTTTTTTGTTGGCCATCTCTGCTGTTTCGCCCTTATCACGTGCCTTATCACACATCTTCCGTCTGTTGGTCCCTTCTAGAAAGCTCTATGACCTTCCACGAGGCTCGCAGATATGCGATGACGTCCAGGGCTTCTCTCAAGAGCAGGATGCCTTTTTTGACACCTGCGCTAATGTTTCTCTGCCGCTCGTGCTCTTCATAGCTTTCAGGATATCTTTACATTTGGTTAGTTCTTCCTCTTCTTTTCTTCTCGTACTCGCGATATGGTCGTCGATGGAGAAGCCATGCAGCACGGTTCTCCCTGAGTCCTCCATTTTGCGTGGTCATTTTTTCTTCTTTTTCTTCTTTTTCTTCTTTTTCTTCTTCTGTTGCTCTTTTTCCTTTCAGAGGTATCTCTTTGATCGGGGTGTGTAGTGGTGTTCGTCCTATCTTCTATCTCCTTTCGAAAGGATTATTGCTGCTTGTCGCTTTTAACTCGACGTCGGCCAAGTCAGCCACCGGCATAGGACTGTAGTTGTTAGATGAAGACGACTACGGGCCAGCTTGCGCACTGTGTCCTGTCGCCGCTACTGGGGGGTCCGTCCCTCTGCAGCGTAAATTTTTTTTTTCATCAATACTCCCGATAATTGGTTTGTTGCTCTGGGTGTCCGTCCCATAGCTATTTTCTGATCCACCCCAGAAATTAAATCCCCAGTACCCTATATATCTACAAGGCGTTTCCCCATCCGCTACATGGGCAAGCGCCCGTTAGGGAAATAGTCACCCAAAGGATTTCACCTCCTACCGAAAAAAAATTATTATTATTATTATTATTATTATTATTATTATTATTATTATTATTATTATTATTATATTGTTATTATTATCTAAGAAAGGAATTTGTATTTATTGTAAGAAAAAGATTGATGTATCATATAACAAAGCTTATTTTGTCTGATGAATATCTTAATAGCAGGATACGTTATCACGAAGCGTTTCGTTCAAAACGAACAGAGGGAAGTGCCAAAATATAGAACGATTTCTTTATTTCATCGCAAACTCAACGTCCTCTTCTCTATCGAGCGAGGTATAGGTGAGTGCGCACGCACGCACGACAAACCGGAGGTCAGCCGTCGAGGGAGAAAGATATTAAAATATTTCTCTGCGCCCACAGTTTGTTCTTACTTCTTCGAGCAAACTAGCAAGTTCTCTTTCTCTCACTTTCTTTAATTCGCCCTCTCTTTCTCTCTTTCTCTCTCTCTCTCTCTCTCTCTCTCTCTCTCTCTCTCTTTCATTGTCCTTCGAGAGGCGCGAACGAATTGAAAAGTTAAAGAAGTCGCTTGTGCTGGCGATAGTCCTTTCTCATTCTTCATTCTTTACTTTTTTCATTCATTTTTCGTTCCAAACGTTATAAACAATCATCTCTGCTTAAGTTTAATAAAACATCGGACTATCAAAATCCACGAAATTAAACATAGGTCGAAGACGAGTAAGGGAAAAAAAGAAAGGAAAAAGAATATGTAAGATTTACCTTACGAATTCATTTGTACGAAGTCTTTTTCCTTGATTTACCCGTTAAAAGCAGAGGGAAACATTGCGGATCGTTCAAGTAAGGAGCTTTTAAAGGCGTGTCCGCTATAGCTCTTTGTCTAATCCGCTTCATCGACGTTTTCAAAGGACGTTTATAGTTCAATTTCCTTCTATAATGTAGATTTAATATAAGGAAAAGGAATAAATAAACTAACAAATAAAAAGAAAAAAAACGAAAGTGGTATCTTCAGTGAAGAAACTGGGGAAGTATGGAAAAAAGAACAAGACACAAGGAAGAAGATATATATATAACGTGAATGAAGAAGAAAATAGCTGTCGTTGCATTTTTTTAAGAGACATAAAGAGGCGTTCCCTAACGTGGAAATAGCATTTCGGGCGTGATGACGACCTTTGAGAAACAAACGGCGTGTACTTCTCAACGAAGCGTATCGTTCTGCGTTCGCGAGTGCTACAGGAAGAAGAAGAGGAAGAGGAGAAGAAGAAGAAGAAGAAGATGAAGATCGTGGCTACCCTCCTCTGCCTTCTCCGCTTGGAGGGCAGCCACGCTCGGCGTAAAACATGTTACTCTAAAGTGCATTGTTTGTTTCCTGAAGCTTGTCGCTTCTCACCAAGCGTGGAGAAGGAGAGAGAGGAGAGGGAATAAGGAAGAGAGAGGGAGAAAAGGGTGAGAGAGAGGAAGAGGGCAGCAGTAGCAGCAGCACAGTAGGGAAAAGCTTTGTGAGTTACGGAAAATACAACTCTGGGGAAGAGTAAAAGGAGCGGATTGGATGACGAGGTTGAGGTGGAGGAGGAGGGAAGGAGTAGGTGACTGCTGAATATTTTAATCTACAGAAGGAATCTTCTTTCAGTGAGGCCCAACCGTGGAAAGGAATTTTCCCACGAACTTCATCCTGACTCTAAGTAAAGGTTTTGCGATGTTAGAAGCAACCCTCATCACTATTCTCTACTCCCTCTCCTCCTCCTCCCATTATTTCCTCTTACGCAATTACTTTATTTCTTCTCGAATTTAAACGTTTATCCACTTTATGAGGGTCGAAAAGCCGTATTACTTCGAATGTGGAGGAACAATTTTTTATTTCTTTTTTCTTTTTCCTTTCTTTGCTTTTCTTGTTTCTTCTTTTCTTTTCCTTTTTTTTTTTTAAGAAGAAGACATTTTTTCTTAATTTTAGAAGAGAAGGTATTTTTAAACCTGATTTCGTATGTACTACGTTTGGCACTTTTTTTTAGATGGTCCACTTAACTTTCTCTTTTTCTTTTGACTACTTAACTTTTCGAGGACACGTGCCAGAGAAGATTCTATATCGACTCACGAGCAAAGTAAACTCGTTTTTTTCCTCATCATACTTCTCTCTGTCTCTTTGTCTCTCTCACTCTTTCTCTCTCACTCTTTCTCTCTCTCTCTCTCTCTCTCTCTCTCTCTCTCTATTTCTATCTCTTTCTTTTTCTCTCTATCTTGTCTATCTTTCTCGCTCTTTTCTTTACTCTCGCGAGTACTATCGTCATTGGATTCGCGTTTCTCACGCTTCGGCTCTCTCCTTTCCCTTGTACAATGTACGTTGAGTTAATTGGATGAGCTCGTCTTCTCGTGACTGTTCAGGCTACTTCTATGGACGGTAAGGGCTAAACTTACGGAAGCTGCAATTCCAAGATGCGTTAACATCTTGTTTCCAGTCGTTCTCCCCCAAGAGAAATTACTCTTCGCGTTCTCTCTCTCTCTTTATTTCTTGATCGATTCCCGTTAGCAATATCATTATCATTAGCATTAATATTAATATTCCAACTATTATTATTATTATTATTATTATTATCATTATTGCTGCTTTTATTGCTGTTGTTATAAATAATATTACCATTATTGTGGTATAATATGATATCATTCATCGAAATTTTTTATTTCTACAAAGAGGGGTTATTGTTAAGTCTTCTAGATTTTCTTCTCTTTATTTAGGAAAGCCTTAACTCTATTGGACATTCTAAACATAATTATAGGGTGATTGCATAAGTTCGTGCCCGATTTAAATATAAACTTCAATACATTATATTTTAGAGATAACATTTTTATTAATCAATTATATAGTCTCCATTCTTTTCTATAATGGTTTTCCAACGATCTATAAGCTTGTCGATTCCATTTTTTAAGAAAGAACTTGATTTTTCTTGAAAAAAATTTGTAAGGTGGTTTTTTACAACTTTGTCGGAATTGAGATTCTTGCCATTTAAACTATTCTGCAAAGACCGGAACAGATAAAAATCTAAAAGCGCAATATCTGGAGAATATGGCGGGTGCTGCAGAATTTCCCCATTGCAACTCCTGCAATTTTAACTTAGACGTGTGACTTAGCATTGTCGTGGTGGAAGAAGACGCCTTTTCGATTGGCGAAAATCGAACGTTTTTCTCTAATAGCTGCAGCGAGTCTAGTTACTTGCTCACAATACTAGCCCTCCGTGATTGTTTCGCCGCATCGGAGCAGCTCAAAGAAAATAATTCCCTGGTGATCCCACCAAACACACAGCAACACCTTTATCGGATGGAAGCCAGCCTTTGGTACGGGTTCTGCTCCTTCAGCTGCTGTTTTCCATGTCCTCTTTCGCTGTACGTTTTTGTAGAGAATCCACTTTTCATCGCTTGTTACCATTCGATCTAAAAAAAGGCTCTTTTTTGTTATGCTCGAGAAGAGAAAAAGCCAGTCATGTGGTTTAGCTGATTCCTTTCACTCAGGAGATGCGGCACCCACGTATCAAGCTTGGAAATGTATCCAACGTTTTCTGAATAACGAAAAGCGGTTGAATTATCGATGTTCAGTCTCTCAGCAATATCCTTAATTGTAATCCTTGGGTTTCTTTCCACTAAGGCATGCACAATGTCATCATCAATGCCAGAAAGCCGTTCAGAGCGGGGTTGATCCTCCATGTTGAAATTACCATTTCGAATACTGTCAAACCACTTTTTGACTGTTCGGAGAGCAATAGCGTGGTCCAAATAAACGGTTTGAATATTTTTTTGTGCAATCCAAACACTCATGCCTTTCCGAAAATTCATATAACATTACATACCGCAAATGCATCTTTTCGTTCTCCATTTTTAATGATTTCTCTTATGCACAAATGGACTTATCTGAACAATGTCTGGCGCTAAATTGACATAAGACAACGTCATCTATTCGATGTAAGCAACAATTACCACACAAAAATCATAGAACTCCGCCATGCAGTAACTTAATGCCATATAACTTAATTCCAGTTTTATAACTTAATTCCAGTCCTATTTATTTTATATATTATTCGAACTTAGAGTATAATATCTGTTGCGGATATTATTATGTATACTTTGCGTTTCTTCCATAACGTTTATATTTCTATTTGCAAGTGACATTTATTTTTCTCTTTTTTTTCTATTGTTATATTTTTGTTGTACGTTCGTATCATTTGGAACTGGTATATCAATCAGATACGTAATTTTGTCTGCTTTATTCTGAAAAGTGATATCTGGTACGTTATATGCGATTGTTTCATTCAGTATACATCGTGTTACGTCCCAGTATAATTTATACTCCTCTGTCTCTAATATTGTTATAGGTGTATGTTCGTAGTACGATGTGTTGCTTTCCTTTTTGTTGCATTTGTCGGCTATTTATTGGTATATTATTTAGTGATGTATTCGTTTGCGACTAATATTTTGTACATATTCCAGTTATATGATCTATTGTTTCTACATGTTAATGACATTTCCAGAGTGTATCATCTTGTATGTTCGCTGCTTCAATAATATATTTCTGATAGTTTTTTGTTGGAATTATTTGATCATGTATAGTTGTTGCAAATGCTTCTGTTTTTGGGTGAAGCATCCCTCTTTGCAGCTACTTGCATGTACTGTTTTTTTGTTTACGTCTTTCTGGTTAATTATGTACTGATGTTTTCTTTGTGTTTACTTCTTTTTCCACCATTTCTATTTTAATTTTAGTATTTTTTTATTCATCAAATAGATCTGTATTGTAATTTGTTTTTTGTTCTATATTTTGACTAAACCTAATAGTGTGCAGTTTTTCTTCGCTTGTTTATATCTTTGTCCTAAAAATGTTTTCGTTATTTTATTATTATTATTATTGTTATTATCATCATCATCATCATCATCATCATCATCATCATCATCATCATCATCATCATTATTATTATTATTATTATTATTATTATTATTATTATTATTATTATTATTATTATAACAGATGTTTGTATCAAGTAGGCAAACTTCGTCTTCAATACTTATTCTTCTGGAATTCTTGAAATTTTTCTACGCCAACGAATTCGACGTTAACACTTGGCGACACTTTAGAAACACTTCGTGAACTTTTCACGGAGTTCTGCGCAACGAGCGACGACAAATAAAGCGAGTAACTTCGTTCACTCCAGTCGACAGGGAACGGACTTCGTTCGCTCCTAATCAGCAGCTATCTCAAATCTCTCCAAGGAATGCAATAATGCGCCATACATGTGAATCTTTTTCGATTCTTGTCGAAGATATGTTTTCTTCTCTCTTCTTCTCACTCCGAATTCCCTTTGTATATATTTCTAACTGAAAGAATGAATTTTTGTAGGATGATAAAAATAGTTAGCAATCGACTGTAACATTTGTAAATTATTTGCACGACATTCGTACATGGAATATTGTTTGAACGTTACCTGGTCGCTTTGAATTACGAACGAGGAGAGGAAGATAAAAAGCAAACAAGGATATCGATAATACAAAAAAAAAAAAAAAAACTGAGATTGAAAAAATATTTCACAAAAATTCTGGGATACTGTTGAGCGATGAAAAAATTATCTTACAATAGAATTAATATTACGAATAGCTTTGATATCGTTCGGAATAGGTAAAAAAAGAAAAGTGATGGAAAAACCGTAGGTATTGAAAAAGTAATACTTGCATTAAAATCAAAATGTAAGTGTCAATAAAATAAACAAGGATGCTTCGTGGATAAACGAACCGAAAGTTTCGAGAATGAGATTGGACATAGGAGGTAAAGGAAATCGCAAGATCGTGCTTTTATCTCTCATTTACCCTTATTCTCCCTACACCCTTCCCATCATGTGTGAATGACTATGGTGAATGAGCGAGAGAAAGTTGTGACGTTTCTACAGGACAACGTGAGGACACGGGAGAGGGGTCAAACTACCCTCCGTGAATCCTCGCACCAGTTTGTCAGTCCGACAATGTTCCCTGTTGTCGTACGTTTCATTCCCCCCAGTCCGACCCCTTACACTTCCAATCTCACCCCCCTCGAGTTTCACCCTCTCCTACAAAGTATTGGACGGACGTGTTTACACAGGCAGATCTCGCAAGCGTTGGATAGCAGTCGTCGACCATTACTATACAAAATTCGCCTCCTCGCATGTTTGCCTCTTGTTGTTTTTATTACTGTAGTATGGTTGTTGTTGTTGTTGTTGTTGTTGTTGTTGTTATTGTTGTTGTTGTTGTTGTCGCCGTTACTGTTGAGAGTGCGTATAACCGAGATACAAGTGAATTGACGCGTACACACGTAGAACGGAGATACAGTCAGTGCATCTGTGAAGCTTGTACGAATACGCCTTTAATACTCACCTGACAGAAAATTGTTCGTTTTATTGGACCAGTGGTTTTCAAAGTATGGAGAACACAATCCTGAATCTTCTATAGGATTCAATAGCAACGCTTAGGGTCTTTCTTGTTTTGTTTAGTTTATTTATTTATTCTTTAGTAATATTTTTTATAACTTGTTCGAATGTATTGTATTAAACATATTTGTTACCTTCTTATTTATTTAATAAATACATTGAATTGTAAAGTTTGACTATTTTAGCGAATATATACTCGAGAAACTTGCAAATAGATAGTAAATATGCGCTTAAAAAAAGGATATTAAATGCATGTAAGATTTTTTATATAAAAACATCAGCAAAAATGGCTCTCTCTCTCTCTCTCTCTCTCTCTCTTTCTTTCCATCTATCTATTTTCGAACTTTTACATAGCCCGCTTCAATCTTGAACTCCAATCTCGTTGAAACGCACGACGAAGGAAATAACGTTTGGAAGTGCAGTATCAAAGAGGTAGATGCTTTCTTATCTTGCGAAGCTGAGTGCCAAGTGACAGAAGACCAGAAAGGTAAAGCGTCGAGGCATAAGCATTAAATCTGATAGCAAGGCGCGTAAAGGGCAAAGGGAAGGTTCTGTTTTAGGCAAAGATGCTACGTGGGGTCGTAACGAAGAAAACTAAGTCTGTGAGTTTCGTTGAGAAAAGTGTAAGGAATGATAAGAGTAAGCTTGAGACATATAGAGAGAAGGAAAGAGAAAGACAGAGACAGCGTGAAAGAGAGAGAGAGAGAGAGAGAGAGAGAGAGAAAGAGAGGTAGAGATAAGTTTCTTCAAACCAAAACCCGTCTTTGCGTATAAATCAGATCTGTCTAAGCAAAGTTAGCAGAGGAACCTCTAGAGAAGAATCTTACAGCCCCCTAAAGAGTTAACACTTTTGCATCTTACCCCATGTACTACGTGCATATTTGACAAAAATGCGTTCAGCTCGAACTCAAGTGGCATGGTTGATATGTTTTTACATAAAAAAAAAAATATCAAAAGCGATCGTGTGTCCTCGTGATTTTTTAAACAGAAATTAATTTTTAAACAAATATCATTCATTTTATTTTTCGAGTCGAATTAAGGAAACAGTGAAAATAAAAAAGGAACACCGTATTTTTGACTTTATCTTGAAACAAAAAGTATATAGATAAAAATCGAAAAAATAAAAATTATAACAGTACACAGTATGAATCGTTTTCTAATCGAGAATTTTTTTCTACACACGACATATTCTTCGAAATAACGAGGATGACATCTGCGTGTTTTCCATAGTGGTCAGAGTTCGCGAGGTCACGCCTGGCTTCCGGTAGTGACGTGCGGCTTTTCGGTTGATAGACCGAAACCACAAAACCGATAAATCCGTTATGTTTCACGTCGTACTGGCTTTGTGTCATTTAGAAAATTCATTTGCGAGATTCGCGTTCTAATAGTTTTCCTTTCTTTCATTCGTTTCGTTAAAAATGATTTCCATTTTATTATATTTCACGTATGCAAATACCTATGAATTTTATTTTTTCAAATCGATTTTCAATCGATACGATTTGTTTTCCTACAAAATATTCGTAGAAATTCGTTAAAAAAAAGAAAAAAAATCCATGACCAAGCGAAATAAAAGCTAACATCCATCACTGGAAACATTTCAAATGTTCCTTCCTTATCCTCTTATCATTTATCAGAAACTCTTAATCAGATTTTCGTTCGTGAGAACATATAAGTATAAAACGCATACGTAAGGATTTCACAATCTTACGAAACGAAAGGAAATACGGAACGTATAAGGACGAAGTAATCACGAATATAATCGCATAATTGAATATAATCGAAATAATTGTTTTCTTATATATACTATCTAGAATATTTTATATACTCGCTAAGTGAACCTAAGTCAGTAAATATAATTTGTACATATAAAAGTCAAATGAATCGATTTTATCGATAGAATACCACTTGTAAGTGGAATTAATCGTTTATATCGTCATAAAAATAAGCCTCCACTTAGACGTTCTCGATGCTATTATTCTCACGATACATTTACTTCCGGATAAAGCATAAAACATCGCGGAGATTAATGACGTTCGGAAGAGAATACATATATCTACGTATAGTAGTAGGTAGTACAACGAGGCAGTGGTAACCGAGGGAAGCCATCGAAGCGATTAACGGTATCTGATTTTAGGGTCCAATAATTCTTGAATCCGAGTTAAGACGTAGTAATCGAAGTAGCAAATTGAACGGTAATCCAGCTCGTCGCTTATAGGATAGAAGAGAGTCACACAGAGATTATCGATCATCTATCGACTTTACCTTCAAAGACAACCTTCGATTTTTAATAGTGTTAAATTATTTTCTATTGAAATCTATCTATCTATCTATCTATCTATCTATCTATCTATTTATCTATATATGTATATATATAAATATATATATATATATATATATATATATATATATATATATATATATATAAAAGAGGTATGTTATGAAAATAAACATATAACATACCTCTTTTAAACCATTCAAAGTATGGCATAAAAGTTTGTCGCATCATAAAAAACAAATAAAATATTTAGACGGCCTCCTTTAGCTGAGACACCCTATATATATCAAATAATCCAAAAAAGATGAAAATTATGAGTTTTTCACTCTCTTCCGGTTTTCATTCAACCAATACGTTAAAACTTTATCTTGATTAGTAGGATTTGATAAAGAAAGTCGTCTTTATCTTTATTTAAGAGTTTTAAGCTCAGAGAAATAGAGAAAGAAAGAGTGAAACAACGAGAAGCATGTTGCAAGAGTTTCGGGTAGAAAACATGCAAACGATCGACTAGTTTCAGGTCCTAGTAGACAACCAGGATGAAAAGAGAAAGATAGAGAGAGAGAGAGAGAGAGAGAGAGAGAGAGAGAGAGAGAGAGCTAGTACCTACCAACTCCGTTTTTGAAGGGAGAAGAAACCACGTGGGACTGCATGTAGCCGAGTCGAGGAGCGTGGTGAACACTTTGGCATGCGGTTACGATGTTCCTTGTCGAGAACTACCGTCGAGAAATACCGTTTCTAGCTTGCACTATGTAGCTCGCTTTTTAACACGACATCCTGTGAGCTCACGCGTTTATTCGCCCTCATGTACACGTGAAAACGAGTTTTACCAACAAAGAAAGGACTTTCAATGACGTTGCCTTGTCTTCAATGGAAAAACTCAAAATATATGTACCTATGTTTACGTAGGTGTTAGCATTCTTTTTGTATACGTGAATTTGAGTATGATCGTGTGTGTACGTACATACCCAAAGTGAAAATGTCCTTTCATGGAAAAAGAGTACGAAGAAAAGATTCGAGTATGCTCGATTCTCAAAGAATCGACCCATATACCCCCAAGTTCCACCCCAATGCTATTGTAACGTGACGTGTAAAGAAGTAACGAAAGGATACTGCTATTGTAGAAAACGCGCTCGAGAGAGAGAGAGAGAGAGAGAGAGAGAGAGAGAGAAAGACAGAGAGATAAAGATAATCGATCAAAACGCGAGAGAAGAAGACAATAAGACCGTGCGATTTCCTATCGTTCGTCATGCATAATTTCTTCCACAAATCGATGTAATTCGTCATTGTTTCATAAACGTTTACAATGGTTATTTTCACAGGAGATATTAATTTAATTTTTACACAAGCCGGAAGATCTTATCACGAGATAGGAACATATTATTCTGTAAAAAATAATTTTTGAAAAGAATTATCAACGAAATAAAATTTCTTGTATTAATTTTATTACTTTCATGATTAATTTATCCCGAATTTGTTGAATTTCTCTCTTTATTTCTCTCTCTCTCTCTCTCTCTCTCTCTCTCTCTCTCTCTGTCTTTCTTTTTCTTTATTTTTCTTTTTATCTTCATGGTTTCGAAAATTTGCACGGCTTACTTTTCGAAATTAATTCTACGAGGATTAGCGTGGCTTTGAAAAAGAGAAAAAGAAGATTTGAGAGAGATTTACAGCGAAAAGAGAAAGAGAGAGAGAGAAAGAGAAAGAGAGAGAGAGAGAGAGAGAGAGAGAGAGAGAGAATGAAAAGAGAGATGATGTGGTGAGAAGAAGGTTAGTGAAATTTGAGAATCAAAGTGCACAATGATTTCCGGCTCTTTGCAGGCGACGGTAATCTATCGCGACGGGCCAAATAAGAGAGAAAGAGACCGAGTATAAGAGAAGACTCTTTACTCTCGAGAAGTCCGACTAAGTTTCAAACTAAGTTAGTAACGCAGATCCTATTAACTAGTAGGGTAATACGGGGCAAGAGTCTTATCGCGGAAATTATCTCAGCCTTATACGGTTCTTTCAAACTCTCTTTCTTTCACTCTCTCTTTATCTCTCTCTCTCTCTCTCTCTCTCTCTCTCTCTCTCTCTCTCTCTCTCTCTCTTTCTCTGTCTCTCTCTCTCTCTCTCTCTCTCTCTCTTTCTCTCTCTTTCTGTCTCTCTCTTGCATACAGGTTCACTCTATTCATTCACCTCTTCCTAGCTACCAAAATTATAAGTTTCCTAGCTTAACCTTGGGATATATCAGGCATCGAATTATAGAGCTCACCCCCTCCCCTTTGGTCCTTTCTCGTGTGAAAATTGAATACGTGATGTACCATAATCCGCGTAAGTCTAAGAATCTTAAAAGAGTTCGATCCATTGGATTCCCACGGAGCTCTTTCGTAAAAGTTAGCGCAAAGGGATCGTTTAAAATCTTTTTGAAAGACAGAGAGTGAGAAAGAAAAAAAGTGAGAGAAAGAGAGAAAGAAGAAAAGATACAATTTCAATTGTTAAAGGAAATTATCTATTAAAAAATCGTGATTTCATATTAGTTGAAAGTTATTAGCAAAATTTAAATATCTATTTTTAATGATTTATCACGTAAAGTTGTTCTTTAAATTCCATACACTTTTCTAAGCTTTGAAATTAAACCACGAAAAGTTTAGAACGTTAATGACACGTTGTTACGATCTAACAATTTATTTCCTTTCTAATTTCTCTTTCACGTTGATTCGTGATTAGTGTCGCTTACGGTAATTCATACTACACTCTACCGTCGCTATAAAGTCGACGTACTCTTTCAATGGTTTTGATTAAATGAACAACGTTAGAACTTCAACACGAACTATCTACGTTACGAGATCGTTGTCGTTAAATATATGATTATATCGATAAACGTCGGACAAAAAAGTTCGTTAAGTTAGGAAATTCAAAGTGATTAAATTGAAAGTAAATCACTTCAACAAAATTCAATGAATTATTGTAGGCATTATTAAATTCGAGATAAGAATACCTAGAAAAATTTTAATATCTTGGAGGAAAATGTTTTTTATTGGCTCGTTTACGTATTTCAAAAAATCAAATCAATTTAAAATAAAATCGTACGAGTTATATTCAAACGTCATAATTAAAAAATATTTCGCCAACAGATACCGTTTATGTTTTTGCTTCGTCGTTGATAAATTCGTTATCTTCACATTCCAATGTTTTTCCTAGTTAAACTTATAATGGAGAATAGTGAGGCTATTTTATAAGTGTGTTGGTTGAAAAAGAATGTGGAGTAAGAAGAAAGTAAGGGGTTTCTCTCTAAGACGATTCCAGTTGTCAGGTAGGATTCATGGTGACGCAGGTGGTATAGAAGAAAAAAGTGAATTTTCGGCGTGACATCAGTTATTCCGGCCACGGCTCCGGCGACATAAATCGTAAGTCACCGAGCGTGCTGCAATCAATATCCGACGTGCAAAGGTGTGTGTGTGTGTACATGTATATGTGCGTGCGTTGCGCGTGCTAGGGGAAAGAGAAGGAAGGTGGATGACAATGAGATACAGTTTCGAAGGGAACCCTGCAACGAGCTAGTTCATCATCTTTAGACGGGTTGCCCTGACCACAGCTTTTTTGCTCCACATTTTTTTCTCTTTTTTTTTTTATCATCTTTCCCGTTCGCTCGGTACAAAAAGAAAAAAGAAGCGATCCGGCAAATGAAATTAAACGTGGATCGAATTAGACTCTTTGGCACCCTCTCCTGTTTCGAATACACAGAGTTCGCACTCCTTCCGATAACGATGAAGGCGGCGGAATCGTAAAGCGATAAATGGTTAGATCGTGTCTAGAAGAGGAAATGCGTCTCGTTAAGTCGGTTAATCGGCGATAACATCAAAGGAGGGAAGAAGAAATGTAGAGGATGGGAAATAGTCTCCGTACGTAAGGTAATCTTTTAAACACGAATACTCGTTTGGAGTCGTTGGTAGGGAGAAAGGGGGGAAAAGAAAGAACAAAAAGAAGTAGTAGAAAAAGAAGAAAAAGAAAAAAGAAGAGAGAAGAAGAGAGAAAAAAGGGTGGTAAAATTAAAAGGGACACGAAGTCGTCATCCAGACTCGATTGTCCCAGCGCGGGTTCTACAGTAAAAGACAAAGAAAAAGACAGACATAAAGGGAGAGGGGGGAGAAGGGAGAGAAAGAGGGAGAAAGAGGGAGAGAGAAAGTAAAAATAAAATAGAGGCTGGTAATCGTTCTTTCTTTTCCTCTTCGTTCGTCTTGTCGAAGTCTCGCATTTATTCATATAAATCGTCGTCGTCGACGTCGTCATAGCTCAAGATCGGCCGTTCTCGGCGTCTCCGTTGCACGATATTCGAATAGAAACGCTGCCGCGGCACTCGTCACCCTCACGTGCCACTCTTCCGAGCTCTTCAGTACCCTCTGCCAGCTTTCGAGGCCCTTCACCTCCACCTTCATCTCGGCAGGCAGTCTCCACTAGTCATTTCAGGGGCGACCACTCGCCTATCGAGCACGACTCACGTCTGAAAATGCTTCGATACTCGCCACTACTAACTCCCGCTCCATCTTCATTCCTAATCCAGACGCAAGTTTTTCAAGTTTGCCAAAGCGTACGCTGACTGTGCTTCCTCCGTTCGAATCGTTCGTCGTTTCCTCATACATATATCACGTCTTTTTTCCTTTCATTTGCACTTTTATATCTAAAGACGGATGTGGTTATGGAGAAATGGTTGGAGGGGGGAAATGTGCTAGAGAAAAAAGAGAGTATGAACAAGAATAATGATCTAAGACGTAAGTGGACCGTATTGATTTATTAGTAATCATTTATTATACCAATGTCTTGACTACGCTTTATGCCAAATAATAAGTGCCAGTTTGAAATGAAATGAAATTCTAATCAATGATAATGAATGATTATATTAATATTGCTATATTAAAAATATACATGTATACCTATATACTTAGACACACACACACGCACAAAATATACGAATGATCGACGTAATAGTAATTGAAGTCACCATTAGAATATCAATCTTAATAAGACTACGAGATCAAGCGCGAAGAAGGTTAATCGCTTATTTTAAAATGGCAACCGCTCGTTAGGTACTAGGTGGCCTTTCTCTGTTAGGAACACGCAGCTGGTAGGCTCGTTACTACCATGCCAGATACGCAATTTACACATGCGCGCTAATTACCGGCCTTTTAACCGATATCGGAAGGAGTTAATTGACAAGCTCCGGTTCGCTAGCCGATCATGATTAAGCAGTAAAAAAGAAATAAAGAAAGGATGATGGAGAGGGAGAGAATGAAAACACAAGTATTTTTAAGCAACGTCGACGTCAACGTTTTCTAAGTTTCTAAGTTATTTGCATTTAAATTGACCTAATCTATAGTTTCGATTCTCCAGTTGAAAGTAACTATCAGACGTTTGTTACGTTACGACGTAATCCAGGAGTTTGTTGATCGAATGGATATCGTGAAATGAAGTAGAAACTCAAGCTTCTTCTCTTTTTTTCCTTCCATCTCTCTCTCTCTCTCTTTCTTTCTTTGCTGTTTCGTATTCGGAGCTAGTATTTATGGCGAAGCTTCTCGTAAACACGATAAAGCCTTCTCGTAAAACATCGGACTGTATGCGATTGCGGTGACACGATACTATTTCTCTCTCTCTCTCTTTCTCACTCTCTCACTCTCTCTCTCTCTCTCTCTTTCTCTCTCTCTCTCTCTCTCTCTCTCTCTCTCTCTCTCTTTCTCTCTCTTTCTCACTCTCTCTCTCTCTCCCTCTCACCCTTTCTCACTCTCTCTCTCTCTCTCTCTCTCTCTCACTCGCTAGTTTGCTTTCTCTATATTCACGTATCCCTTTTCCTTCTCTTTCCTTCTCTCGTCACCACGTTGAGAATATCGAAAATCCACTTGGCACGCGCTCTCACTTCGCGGTTTTATGCGAAAAATGTGCAAACCATCTTCTCTCTCTCTCTCTCTCTCTCTCATTCTCTTTCTCCTTTTCGTCTCCCCTTCTCGAGAACAACGACTCTATAAGAATATTTCCAGAAGAGTAGATTTTTCTCTTCTTTTTCACGTACATGAGTATGTAAGAACGTATATATGTATGTACACACATTCATACCTTTGAAAGAGTAACAACTACTATATAGACCAAATGGAACGTAAAGGACAAGAAAGGAACGACATTGCGACAAATTGAGACGTAGCACCGATCTAAACGGAGATCGTTACGAAACGTATCGTTCTAAGGTACTTCTATTACTATTACTATTACTAATACTATCGTAGCCACACCACTTCGAATGTTTTTCTATCGTAATGGAAGCGATGGTGGTAATACGATGGACCGCTTTCCTACGACACCTCGGTGATCTCCAACGACTGGAACTTATCAGAATTTATTACGGAATGAACAGGAGGAATGTGGTCTTGGAAATTGGAAGATATTTTTCATGTGATTATAAAAAATAAATAAGATAATATGTATTCATATCATATTATATATATATAGTCGCATAAATAATTATTATAGGACTAGAAAAAATAAATAAAATTATGTGTGATAAACAATATTATTTATCGCATTTTTTTTATTCTTTTCTTTCCTTTTTTTTATAACTATAGTCCTTATTCTAATCTAATCTTTCTGTCTATTTTTCTTTCACGATCGATAACATCGTCTTTCTCTAGAAATTTGTAGAAGCTAATCATGGATAGACGCAAATTCGGTAATACCCGACAAAGCGGTTTAGATGAGTCATTCGAGAAGTAATTACGGGACTAAGCGGAACCAAACAAGAACCTCTCACGTTTACGCAAAAAAAACTTCTTTTGGGTCTGTGGTCGAGAGCGAAATCCTTGGTAATGATTAAATTTCATCTAATCTGAAGAGAAGGTGTAGCATGTCCATGCTACTATTTTTATATTCCACTTCGAGTCGCTTTTATGCCACGTAATTTCCGCTTACGAGCCCAACTTCTCTTTCTCTCCCAACCCCTTTCTCTCTATTTCTGTTAAGGGAAACTCGTACGTTGCACATTAATCATTATCTTAAAAGCGTCTAACGACGTCGAGGTTGCGTAAGAACGTGCAGAGATATGCAACAAAATGGAGGAACAAGAGAATGAAATTATTTCAATTACTTACCTATCTACGTTAC
Source organism: Dolichovespula saxonica (assembly GCA_911387935.1). Classification (NCBI taxonomy): domain Eukaryota; kingdom Metazoa; phylum Arthropoda; class Insecta; order Hymenoptera; family Vespidae; genus Dolichovespula; species Dolichovespula saxonica. The sequence goes on along the minus strand of OU427001.1, from coordinate 1,290,973 downwards.
CTAAACAGAAAACGAAATTTAGTTTGACGCGTTTACGACTTCGAGCTTCCGAAAAGATGTATCATAAAGTTTGCGGTACTCGTTTAACTTTTGATTGAAGTTACAATTCTATTTTTATTTACAAATAAAAAGTCTTCCAATTATATCGGGAGATTTATACTACTATAGCTGTATGTACTGAATTATATCGTAACCAATTATTAAGGGTATCGATTTACTCGAACAAAACGTACTCACACTTTCCCCTGTAGTTTCTCTATCTCTTTCCTAAAAATACAATAACATACAAATACAAATAAATACTAATCAATACAAATACAATAATAAATAATTTCGTGTCATTATCGTTTATATCATTCGGAATGTTGACAAACATTTCTATTCATTTAATCTATTTTTAAAATAATTTTTGTTCTAATAAAGTTAAAATGATTTATCGATGATGATGAATGAGAGAGAGAATTTTGATATTTTTAAAAATTCTTAAGTCTTTTACCCAACATTCGATATGATGTCGGTGATACGATAACGAAGCTTTGAAGTTATCGATTCTTTCGATCAAGTGTTACCGGAAGTAAGTCGTCGAAGATAGAAGAGGATACAGGAGATAGAAAAGGACGAAAAGGCGAAAGTTGGACGTTTTACGTGAGTGGGATGAAAATCCCATTGGCGCGGCACGATCAATAATACAGGTGCCGGCGTCTAGACAGCAGCGTTGCAGAGAACGTAGAGAAGAGGAGGAGGCGGTGGAGGAGGAGGTGGAAGCGGAAGAGGAGGTGGAAAAGGAGGAGAGGCCGGAGGTGGTTTTTCGTGATGACTGTACCTACGCGAGCAGGGAGGTACTACGGCCCTTGCCTGACATTGTGAGTCAAAGGTCTTTCTCGGAGAATTTATTAAAGGGTCTTATGCCGCCAATAGAGTTCCACAAAAAGCGGGGGTGACCGGTTACGAAGGGGTGAACTCAGAACGCCCGAGGAGGCTTCCTTTCCATGGACGCTATAGCTGCCAACAACGTCATTAACAGCGAACAGCTGTTCCAGGAACTGTTTAATACCTACATATCAAATTCAATATACCTAATAAGTTATCCTTATCATGTTAATACAATTAAATAATAATCACTTTTCAAGATTACAAATATCTATCATTTAAATTCATTCTGTTGGATTAGACAATAAGGGACAAGTTGGAACAAGTTGGTTTCGATATTTTATATTTAACACTGCATTTAATATATGTCCCAAAAAATTTCGATATCATCAGAATAGAAGAAATTTTCAATATCCAATGGTTCGACGAATTAGAACATCACACATCAGAAATTCTCGTCGATCGACACCTATGATAGCGTTTCATTAGAGTGCCATGCTAAGCTAAACGAAACGTGTTCACGCGTACATAGCTAGCTAGCTAGCTAGATACCTAGCTACCTACCTACCTACCTACGATGTCGAGATTCGTTTCGAAGGTCCGATCGACGCGACCGCGTCCGATGGGGCCGATGGGAAATGGGATCTCGATTGAATGGAAATGACGTTCAAAGCCAGACACGTGTATTCCGTGCGGAATGCACATGAATACTGCTAATCGGTATCCATGGCAAACGTCCGAGGGTCCGTATCCCCCGTACGTTCGGTGTTAATTTTGGAGCATAATGTTCCATTCCCCTCTTAACCTCCTCACTCTTTCTCTCTCTCTCTCTCTCTCTCTCTCTCTCTCTCTCTCTCTCTCTCTCTCTTTCTCTCTCTCATCTCAAACTACTTTTGGAGTACTCTGCTTAGCCATCATTTCATTCCTTTGGATCTATGAAATCCCAACGTTTCTTCTTCTTCTACGAACCGTATGTTCTTGCTGCTACTACTATCCAAAATTTTGTCCTCTTATTCTTTGATAGGTCTTTCAAGCTCCCAAATGCTTGAATCTGTCCAAACAGTTTCGTTTTTTGAGGCTACTAGTGAAAATACCGAATTACTCGTACTCTGGAAATACGTACTTAGGTATCTATTATATATGCAATATAGACATTACATATACATATGTCTATATATACACGTGTATATCCATATGTACAGTCTGTCTGTCTAGCGAAGGGCTCTTAATTGCATATGCATAACGAAAAGCGTGTGTTGTAATGAGGCTATATCAGTCTGTCTCGTGACGTCCTCGCTTTGATGACACCGAACTCAGCTCTTTGTGGGGATACTGGTCGTCGCTGTATGAATCTGATGGAAATAATCATAGGATTTTATCTATGCTATTTCTCTATTTGAACATTTAATTTGGTAATTAAAACATCTATAGAAAAAAAGAAAAAGATAAAAGCAACAAATAAAAGAATCGTTAATGATTTAATATAATTATTTATTTGTTATTACATTGAAATTTATATTTCTATCGGATCGATCGATCCTCATCGTCGTAGTTTTTTTTTCTACTTTCCTTCTATTAACTCGCGTTATTTACAAAATGGATCCTGCATTTGTCTCATCGTTGTCCTACGAACGTCCTCGTTCGTTTTGCATTTTACGAGTCTACGGGGATGAAAGAGCATAGGATATAAAATGCAAGATCCATTGAGAGCCGTTGAAAAAAGGGTTGTAATCAAAATAATAGAACGTACGAATGCAATTTGATGAATTTACGTAAGGCATGAATCTGGATAACAATTTTTGTTAGAATTGGAAAGACACAAAGATATCGTTACCTCAATATCATCATCCTTTTAATATTGTAACTAGAATTCTTATTATAGATATCTATTAAATTATTTATTCAATAGATTTCTCAGAAACTATTTACAATGGTTGTACGTGTATAATTGAAAAGTAGGTTAGTATATGAGTTCGTTATCACGTGTTTTATTATTGCAACATTGCTACCACGATCGATCGACGATTTCTTTTTCTCGATTCTTCAACATTATTTAAAAACAAAAAAATATATGTAATAAAAGAAAGCACACATGTCATATTTATATATACATAACTCACGTATACTTCATTCACATATACTCAAAAATTCACAGATATTTGAAGAATGTCGAGACACGAGTAGTACATCAAACGAAACTTTAGCAATTCCCTTTTCCGTAGAAATTCCGAGCCAACGAATTGCTTTCATGACGATGAATGTACGGGTTTGTGACGAACCACGTTAACGTTGATGTCCTTAAAAACGATAGTGACAAGCTTTGGAAGGCAGGCTCGTTCTATGATCAAAATAAATTTATAAATCATAAGGTCGGTGCGACAGAACACGTCGATGAACAAAAGAGATATCAACTCTATCGTGTGCTTCTACGAAAGGTATATTAAACATTAAAGATTGTCGAAGGACGACCGGCCTCTTTATATCTTTTCATATACTTGTCAAAGATAGGAACGAAAGCTTGTGAACTAGTTTCGTTAAATAATTACGAAGATTACGACATTTAGGTATGCATATCGGAAGTGATATTTAGCCACATTAGTTGTTAATGTTGCTCGAAATTTCTTGGAGAAAGATGAGAGAGGTAGGGAATGTATGTATATGTATGGATGTATGTATGTATGCTGTGAATCTGTTTATCTGCTCTGTGTGTGTATACAACTACACTATATATATACACAGATGCATATCGATGCATGGTGAATAAAGGTGCATTCTTGAAATAAAACAGAAAAAAGGAACAGAAAGCGTAGGCAAAAAGAAAATATATATATATTTATATATATAAAACGAAGCCAGGGCACAGCTGGCATGGTGTCCGGTTACTGAAATCTTAGGGTCTTATCCTGTCTGTCTGTCGGTCCTTCGTCGCTATACGATAGCCACTGATGTGAGATCAACCAGTTGGCCGACGGAAGCAGAAAGAGAAAGAGAAAACGAAGGGAAAGGAGAATGAAAAGAACGAAAAAGAAAAAAAAAACAAAAAGAGAAAAAAAGAAAAGAAACAAAACAGAAAGAACGAAGAGAAAGCATTTATCTTTATCTTTCTTTTTATCTATTTATCTATCTTTCTATCTATCTGTCTATCTATATCCTTCTCTTTCCCTTCTTTCGAAAATCATGGTAGCTTTTCAACGGTACACTGACAACGTAGCGGCTCGTTTAATGCTCTTATCTAAATGCTAACTAGTTTTAATCTCTGGGCACTTGCCGACGAAGGACGAAATTACTGGCGGATATCGGTGTGCCGCGGCAGAAGCCATCGGTTCTCACGCGACGACAACCCAGAAGCTTTTACAGCGTGGAATTGGAATCGAGCGAAAAGCCGCGAAGAAATCTGCATCCGTGGCCCGATTCGATTCATAGATTTCCATCTCTCTCCCTTTTTCTCTTTCTCTCTCTCTTTCGCCCTCTCGCCCTCTCTCTATCTCTCTATCTCTCTCTCTCTCCCTCTCTCTCTCTCTCTCTCTCTCCCTCTCTCTTTTTCTCTCTCTTCCTTTCTAGGTTGCTCGAAAATACCATTAAACGACCATCGGCGGGAGGATCGTTTTAACCACATACATATATCTTTCTTCTGCTCTCCTTTTTTTCTATTTCTTTCTGCATATCTCTCTCTCTCTCTCTCTCTTTTTCTCTCTCTCTCGTTCCAAGCGAAAATCTTTTTCGTTCCACACGAAATACGTAGGAATTTCATATCGATGCATCGCGAATAAAGGTGCATTCTTGAAATAAAACAGAAAAAAGGAACAGAAAGAGTAGGCAAAAAGAAAGATAAAGAAAGATTGATAGATAGATAGATAGAGAGAGAGAGAGGGGGGGAGAGAGAGATGGTCTTCGGCTTACATACAGCCTGGTCTTAAATTTTGATTCGCTCCGAGCGATCTCCGAAAATGCTTCCAGATGTTCGACCTTTCGAATGTTCGAGCCTCGCTTTCACCGTCTCCTCGTTGCAGATCGATAGCACGAAATAAGTTCAGAAGAGAAAAGGAGAAAGAGTAAAAGAGAGAGAGATAGAGAGAGGGAGAGAGAGAGAGAGGGAGAGAGAGAGAGGGAGAGATCTCTCAAGTTCCAGCAGCAGGTCTCCAAACGATAACGGAAAGCTCCAACGAAGTTAATAAGTTGTTGGGAGAAAAGAAAGAAGAGAAAAACGAGAAAAGAAAAAAGAAACAAAAGTTAATCGTATTGGTCGATTGAATGATTTAAACGACGTTTTTCTTCATCGTACCCTTCTAGCTCTACTTTTAATAATCTTATGCAAACGCATCAAAGACACCGATGTGCATTTCTATAGTAGTTGCGAAACGAAATCTTTGAAGTTAATGTAAGAGAGCGTGCAAAAGAGATGAGAGAGTCTTTATAATCGTTAGAGAAGGATCATTAATTAAATCCACCGAGCTTTTTATTCTTGAGGAAAAAAGGGAAAAAGAAAAAAGAAAAAAAAAAAGAAAAAGGAAAGAGAAGGAAAAGAGAAGGTGCCGTACTTCAATGAGAAATAGCCTGCCATAGATGTAAACCTCTTGCTATTTATAGCCTTTAATATAACGTTAAATTAAGTGAATTTATAATGATAAGTATGTAGGTATATATAAAGGAAGGGAAGGAAGGAAGAAAGAAAGAAAATGATTACTGTAATTTAATGGAGGTTACGTGAGAAACTTTCATCATTTTCACGTTATTCCGCTTTTCGTGTAACCCCTTTTGCCTTTTTTCATTTTTTCTTCTCTTTTCCTATTTTTGTCTTTCTCTTTTTCCTTTTTTTTATATTTTTCCTTCTTCTTCTTTTTTTTTCTAGAATCTACTGCAATAATAATTTTCGGATAAAATTACCTCTCGAGCAAAGCATCTTCGACGCTGGATGAGACATTAAAACGTAAAAGAAAATCGAGATTGAAGTCACGACATAGTACTTTTGCCCTCGATGAATATTTTCCGTCGCGATGAGAAAACAATTACTGTGTCGTCCCAGAACGATATCATCGGAAAAGTTATTTCCTAACGTGGTATGATATTAGCCTGAGTTGCCTGAGATGAAATGTTTAAATTTTCTTTTGTATTTCCCCCCCTCTCTCTCTCTCTCTCTCTCTCTTTTTCTCTCTCTCTTTTCTCCTTCGGATACGATAAAAAATCATGAAAATTAGGTAAACAAATGAGTTGTAATAAAATTGTTTATTACAAAGTAACAAGTAATTGTGACAAATATGTAAATTGAAATTCTATTTACGAAGAATCGAATAAAAACGTTTTAGAAACTACTTATTCAAACAAGCTTATCTTAATCTTAAAGACGTAAATCGTTTAACGCTCTCGCTTTTATCGACACGATTCAGTTCGACTTTTTGTTCCTCTATAATACTTGTCGTAATTAGGAAAGACCGTATTTCTTGTTCTTTTTTTTTCATTTTCTTTCTCTCTACTAATAATAGATAAGAGGAAATCGATTATCTTATCGAATATACCCATGTGACTTGTCGTTTCCGTCGTCTTTTCACATGGAAACAAAAAGTGAACCATTTAAAAAATTAATACCGGCTTGAACCAATGACCAAAATAACTAACCGAAATTGAACTAGTTGACTACATAAAATTTGTAATTGACATCATATAAAGTTATTAACAATGTATACAAACATTAACGTGCATATACACACCCCTTCGGATATTAATATTCGATGTTGACAAAAATCTGATAAAAAAGACAAAAAAGGAAGGAAAAGAAGATAGAGATATAGAGTGAGAGAGGGAGAGAGAGAGAGAGAGAGAGAGAGAGAGAGAAAGACATAGTATACTTAAATATGGCTATTTACCCAAGAATAGATGCCGGAAGGAAGAATATCGGATTTCCTTTGTATGTTCCGAGCTGTTCTCCACGTTTATATGCAGAAATAGCCTGCCTTGGTAAGTTCAGGGTCGAGAATTCGTTGCTCACGTTTTCCTGCTAGCCAGACCTATCCCTATGCAAAGTATATATAAGAGTATCCAAGTTCCTCTACGGTGCCAAAGAAGGAGGAGGAGGAAAAGGTGGTGGAAGAAAAGAGGAGAAAGAGGGGAGAAAGAGGAGGAGTTGCCTTCCGACGTGCTCGTTTTTAACTTTTAAGCTGACGCTGCGAAGATGCACGTGGGTGTAAGCTTTCGTTCGTATATCTCCCGTTTTCTCTCTCTCGTTTCTCTCTCTCTCTCTCCCTCTTACTCTCCCTCTACGCATTTACACATACACACATACAAGGGTAGAGTCCATCGAGGCAGGAACATCGTCACATCCGTCGCATCTGTGCATCACCATTCACTTTTTTCGGGATCTTCCCTTTTCCTCCTCTATCTCTTGCCACCCTTCATACTTTCTCTATCTCTCTTTTCTTTTGCTTACTCTTTCTCTGTCTCTCTCTCGCTCTCCCTCTCTTTCTCTCTCTCTCTCTCTCTCTCGTTCTCTTTCTTCTTTCACAGCCATTGCTACATGAGGTCCCCCTCTTTTTCTCGTCCTGCACTCTCCACGAACGAGAGACCAAGCATGCTCCTACCCTACACGTCATAGTGCTCGTTCACTATGTACCACAGGACCGTATAAAGAGAAGCGAGGTATACTCGAAATTGAATGGACCCCCACTAATAAAGGCTAAAGGTTCTCTTCTCTCTCTCTCTCTCTCTCTCTCTCTGTCTCTCTATCTATCTTTATCTATCTATCTATCTATCTTTATCTTTTTTCTTTATTTCCTTTTTTCTTCATCGACTCTGCACCCCTTTGCTCTCTTTCTACCACAATGATAATGCTTTTGTCGGTGCCGAAATAACCTCCTCGGGTTGCACCTGCAATAATTATGCGAACGAGAAGGGTAGGTCGGATACATGGACGAAATATTTCAAGGGTAAAATCTCTAAAAAATTTTTCTACGCAGAAAAAAGAGGAAAATGATTTTTTAAAATTCTTTTTTTTAAATTTTATTTTAGAAAAGGAAATACGGAATTATAAAAATGATGAATCTACTTATTAATATTATTTCATAAAATGTACTCTTTCGTATATTTGCGAAATTAATCTATCTTTTTTTCTTTTTTTTTTTTTTTTCAAGAAAAGCCAAAGTTGCACAGAAGTAAGTACACGTTATTATAACTCCCTGTTATAACATAAAAAGCATAGAACAATTACGACGAGAGTGAGCGGAGTTCATGGCTTTTTGCAGTATGCCACCAACTGTGACTATTCTCGAGGCAAGGAATCACGACGAGATGGGTATGCTTTATTTGGATTTGTTGCATTAACTTCTGATATACCAAAAGTCGTTCTAAGTTACAAAAAAAAAAGTGAAAAAGATACAAAAGAAGGAAAGAGAAAAAGAAGAGAGAAAAAGAATAAAAATTGTAAACATTTCATATAGAAAAAATCACAAGATTGATCTTTATCAACGAAAATGTGATTAGCGTGTTGGTAGAATTCACCATCAATTCTTGTTGAAAAATATACGGCTAAAGAAAGACTATGATTTATAGAATAAAAGATATAAAAGAGAATGAGAGAGTAAGAGTGAGAGATAGATAGATAGATAGATAGAGAGAGAGAGAGAGAGAGAGAGAGAGAGAAGGAGAGAGAAAGTCATACACAGTCGAGTTTGCGAGAAGAGAACGGTTTTTTGGTAGCTATTCGAGTAAATCCGCTTGTCTTGGTTAATGAGTATAAATGTTTGTTCGTACACGTTACCGTGTGGCACTGCGAGAAGAACAGACAATGAATTAGTACTTTTCGACGGAATCACAGTAGACGTTACAATCTTGGTCATGCAAAATTAAGACGAACTTTATTCTTCTCAAATCAGAACGGATATTAAATCATTTAACTTTCTTCTCCTTCTTTCTTTCTTTCTTTTGTTAAAACGTTGTGCAAGTAGTTTTTCCTTCGTTTATATATAAGGATCAGTAGACCAATCAAGGTTTATTTACGATACAAGGTTCATTCGAAAATTAATGAAGACATTACGAAGTTAATTATTAGTTGTACGAAAGAAATACAGATAGATAGATGGATGAATAAAAAACAAAACTAAAAAAAATAGATAAAGCAAGAAAAAGAGAGAAAAGATGTTCGTCATAGGGTGGTCCTTTTGTCGTATACATCGTTGAAGAAAGGATGCCTACAAAGGTGGGTTCTCTCTTTCCTTCTCTTTCTCTCCTTTTCTTTCTCTTCCTTTTCCTGAACGAATGAGCTCAAAAATAAGCAAGCTGGCCGTTCCTTTGAAGAGAGACTGGATCTATGGTCTTGCTTTCTGCGAAACGTCGAACGACGACAACTCCAACGAAGAGAAAGAGGAAACGAGTTTCTCGTGGCTTGCGATTTTTCGTAGAAGTCCCTTTTATTGCGAACTTTCTTCCTTTCCTATGTTCACCGCGTTTGTAATAAGATCTCTAAAAAGAAGAAAGGAAAGAAGGAAGTAGAAGAAGAAGGAGGAGAAGAAAGAAAGAGAGAGAGAGCGAGAGAAAGAAAAAGAATCCTATTCCATCTTCGAAAAATAATTAGCTTGGAACGCGGGGGTCGTTTCCTTTTGGTCGGAACGGTAAAAAGCTGTTTACGATCGTCTTCGAAACAGAAAACGAAATTATAAAAAAAAAAAAAAAACATAGAAAAGGAAAAATAAATAAATAAATAAAAAAAACAGGGTCGAACTTTGATACAATACAAAATCGTAATTTCAATGAAGTATCAGAGCAAAATAATTACGTAAACGGATACTAATATTTTTGAAGAGGATAATAAAATGGAATCATCTTAGTGGCGAATAATAAACTCGGAAACGCAAAATGGATGCTCCTCCTCTTCTTCCTCCTCCTTTTTCTTCTTCTTCCTCTTCTTCTTTTTTTTCTTCTTCATCCTCTCAGTACAGCGTATTTCGACAAGGATTAATAGTATGGCGCCTTTTGCCAAGTCTCTCTTCGCTTTTGCCATTCGAAAACTTTCCAAAGGACTTTATTCGAAGAGAAAAATCAAAAAGGGACTAAGACAGAGAGAGAGAGAGAGAGAGAGAGAGAGAGAGAGAGAGAGAGAGAGAAGGAGAAAAAGACGAGCGTAATTAATCCTGCGGCTGAAGTTCTGTCGGACTATACTTTAAAAAAGTGAGAGAAAGAGAAGAATATCTTCTGTCTTTTGTCTTTGCTAGCGAAAATAATAAAAGAGGATAATGACCCAAAGATCTCGTATGTCCGAGATAGCTGAAAGTGAGAATAAAGCTACGAAATATATAGGGTGATTCATGTATAACAAAATTATTTTTATCTATATCAAAATTAATTACACAAGAATCCCGAGAAAGGCGAAAAAATTAAAAGGAAAAAAAAAAAAAGAAAAAAGGAAAAAGAAGAAAAAGAAAATGATCTATGCGATACGTATGTCAAAGATTGCTAACAACTATTTTTCGGTATTAACAAATGAATAAATTCTCTTTAAAGTTTAACATTTTCTAGATAATACGACTTCATCTTGGACGCATAAACACGCGTCCACATAGTCACACAAATACACGCGTTATTTGGTATAACGAGGACGACCTAGTTTATAAGATACGAAGAATTTTCGTTTCTTTCAATGCTATTGCTACTGCCATGCTTACACATTTATAAGGCAAAAGCTTTTAATATTTCTTCTCATGGCATAAGCAACAAGAACGTCTTGAAGCAGCCAACTGTGTATGTATATACATACATACATACATACATACATACATGTATATATATATATATATATATATACATATATATATATATATATATATATATATATATATATATATATACATGTATCTATATATCTATGTATTTATGTATCTATGTATCTATGTATGTCTGTTTGTTAAAAAAAGAAAAAAAAAGATAAAAATAGAGAAAAGGAATCGCAAAAGTACTACTGGCTCGGTCGTGCGCCTTGTTAAAAAGTGGCGAACGACGTAGCAACCTCGTTTAATTGAAAGACGAGTAGAAGAAGTTTCTGAGACCTCGTCCGGTCGTCGTTATCAAACCATCCTCCTCCGTTTCTTCTTTTTACGTCCTTTGGCATCCCCTTCCTGAGAAGAGTAAGACGATGAGAAGAAGGAGGAGATGGAGAAGAGATGAGGAGGGATGAGGGTGGGCGGAAGAGGAAGAAAAAGAAAAAGACATTCGAACGACCAAAGGTTTTCATCCTTTCGAGCTTCTCAACGAGCCGCTCGTGTCTGTAGGATTTAAACTTTGTTTCCTGAGTAGCGAGTAGCATGAAGAACTCTCAATCACTCTCTGTCTCTCTCTCTCTCTCTTTCTTTCTCTTTATCTCTCTTTCCCCCTTTCTCTCTTTCTCTCTTTTATTCTATTCCACGAAGGAGTAGTACAGAAGGAAAGAGAGAGAGAGAGAGAGAGAGAGATAGAGTCTTATGTCTGGAAAAAATGCAACTCGAAGATGCTCGTACCTTTCGCTGCAAATTATAGATCTCGTTTGAAAAACATAAATCGCACATTACGCTGCGTGCCGACGACAAGAGAATGATTTACGAGCCATACCGTTCACCGAACGAGAATAGGATTTTCTCTCTCTTTCTCTCTCTCTCTCTCACACACACACACACATTTTTCGCTCTTTCGTGCGTGGTAGGTAGATGATTTATAACGCAGCTTTTGTGACGATCGCCGTTACTCTTGGCCGACAGTATCGAAAGTAAACTTTTGGATCTACAATTAAAATATTAGAAAGAGAAATTGTTACCTCTAACGATTGCTTTTTTTCCCTTTATTTTTTGTACTTTTTTCTTTTGTTCTTCTATTGCCAACAACACCTCAATAACAATAGTTAACATTGATTAAATGCGTAACAATAGAAAAGGGGTAGTCGAATTAGAAAGTTCTGAAAGCTTGATTTTATGAGTAGGTATATAGTAACAACGTTTGTTCATTGTTATTCCAGAAAGCAGTTTACATCCCGTTCGCGATTGTAATTGGCTTAATTCTCGCGGCATACCATGGAACGGGCTAACTTATGTCTCAAGTGTAACAACCCAACGATAACTCGGTTTCCTGCGAGAGAGCACGTCGCGAGTTGACCGCTTGTATGGAACTCGACTATCCGATAAGGTCGCCCTTGCCAGTGCGAATCGAGAGTATCGAACGAAGAGAACGAACCTCTTCCTCTCCTCTTCACTTATATAATCTGTTACATACATATATACATACATAAATATATACACACATACATACATGCATTCATACATATATACATACATACGCAGGGTGTGTGTAGATATGCATACATGTGTGTGTGTGTGTGTGTGTGTGTGTGTGTGTGTGTGTGTATGTGTATGTATATACGTATGGATGGATGAATAGTGTACGTTTCTGTATATGTATATATATATACGTAAAAACATTGTACAACTCACAGCGATATCCACCTAGAATTATTCATAGAGCTTTGATCAACAATAGCGAAAATGTACGATGCTCGTTCGTTCGTTCGTTCTGTTCTGTTCCGTTCCGTTCCGTTCTGTTTTGTTATGTTATGTTCGTCGATCGAAGGATCGAACCGAACGGAGACGCAAATGTGTTTCTGATTTTGTCCTTGTTTCCCAACGGTTCTACCATCGTTCAGCCTTTACTCGGGCGCGTGTCACGCGATAATAAATCATCGTCGTTCCAATTAACTTGCCACACGTAGAGACGGCCACGGAACGCGGCATAAATAATAAATTTTCCACTAGCCACGACCTATTCTCTCTCTCTCTCTCTCTCTCTCTCTCTCTCTTTCTCTCTCTCTCTCTCTCTCTGTCTATCTTTCTCTTTTCTTCTCTATCTATCTTTGTCTTTAACTCTCTATTTCTCTCTCTCTCTCTCTCTCTCTCTCTCTCTCTATATATATATATATATATATATATATATATATATATATATATATATATATACATATATACAGTGACTCACGAAATTATTTGAACAATTGCCATGAAGTACATTATTAATTATAATAAGTATATTTTAGAACACTTACCGACATATTATTAACATTGGATGGAGATATAACTCTCTAGATTATATAGGTATAGTTTCAAGCAATTCGAAATATATATACAATAGTTATGATTTATTTCTTACAAATGTAACGATTACTGAAGCCACAAAAGTATTTGAACAGGTAACTTTTGAGCCTTTAATATTTAGTAGGACCACCTTTAGCACGAATAACATCTTGTAAGCGATTATGCATACTCTTCACTAATTTTTCTGTAACACTTGATGATATGGAACTCCATATTTCGAGTATTTTATCTTTTAAACTTGTTTTTGATTTTATATTAAATTTTTGTAATTCTTTTTCTATTATTACCCATAGATGTTCAATCGGGTTAATATCAGGGCTTTGTGGTGATGTGACTAACATGTGAGGGGTATTGTATATAATCCATTCTTTAACAATTCCTGTGGTATGTTTAGGATCATTATCCTGTTGAAAGTAAAAATCTTCGTAAATACCCAATTTCCTTGCACTTTCCTCTAAATTTTGTTTCAAAATGTTCAAATATTTGTATTTATCCATTGTTTCTTCTAAGAAGATCAAATTCCCGGTACCACCTGCTGCCATACACTCCCAGATCATAATTGAGCCACCCCCGTGTTTTACCGTAGCACACAAGTTTTTCACTTCCATCTCTGTATTTGCTTGTCTCCAAACAAACTTACATCCGTCTGACCCAAAAACGTTAAATTTCGATTCATCTGATAATATTACTTTATTCCAGAAAGAATCATCTTTGCTAATAAATTCTTTTGCGAATTTTAATCTTTTCTTCTTATTAATATCACTAATGTATGGCTTCTTACTGGGAACACTGGCATGAAAATCATTTTTACGTAGCACTCTTCTACATAATTCTGGATGTACATCTTTCTTGAAGTTCTGGTTAATCATTGCAAGTTCTGTAGCAGGAATCTTTGGATTTTTTTTTTATTTCACGGATCAAAGCATTCTGTTAATTACTTTGGTCGACTTGAACGGTATTTATTTTTTATAATTCCTCCAGATTTCGATTTTTTAATAATGTAATGTATCGTAAATCTATTTGTATTTAATAATTTACTTATTTCACCATATGTCTTTCCTTCTTTGTGCCACTTGACAATTAATATTCTCTTACTTTCAAAAATTTCAGATCTTTTCGGACAGATGATCAATATCGTAATATTTCACCACGAATTCTGGACTGTGACTAACAAATGTACATAAGGCAATAACAAACGACAATCAATGTGTACAATTAGTACCGGGAAAATTTTGTTTACATTAATTCTTGACATTAGTTCGATGTGTTCAAATACTTTTGTGGCTTCAGAAATCGTTACGTTTATAAGAAATAAATCATAACTATTGTATATATATTTCGATTTGCTTGAAACTATATCTATATAATCTAGAGAATCATACCTACATCCAATGTTAAAAATATGTCGGTAAGTGTTCTACAATATACTTATTAAATGTTCTACAATATACCTAAAGTATTTCATGGCAAGTGTTCAAATACTTTCGTGAGTCACTGTATGTATAAGCATATATTTCTTTATTCTTCTCCATCTATGTCTCTTACTCCCTATTTCTCTATATCTATCTATCTATATCTATCTATATCTATCTATCTTTCTCTATATCTTTATTCTGTAACAATGATCTCGCTCGTTGTAACATCGTTATTATATTTCTAAACTTTTCATCGTTTTTATATTTCTAAAGTTTTCATCAAGATTTTATACAAATCTAATAAAGAAAAAAGTGTCGGATCAGTTATACTTTTCAGTTCAAATTTTTAACGGGATAAAATTCATAAAAATGAATCATTATTATTTTTCTACTTTCCGAAAAGATACGAAATTAATATTTTTTTTTTTTTTTAAAGATATCCACGTGTTATTTCGTGGAAAGAGAATTTCGCTTTTCCCGCGGTGACGTCACTATCGCGGAGATCGCTTTCCGATAATTATTATTATTGAACTGGCAGACCGGTAAGTGGATAGCCTCGTTTTTTCGTATGGAAGTACGCTGCTACGTTACGAAAATAGCTCAGTGCTTTGCGTTATTTCGAGATCATACTCGATTAAAGAGTCGTTACTCGCGGCTGCGTTCGAAACGACCTAGAATCTATGACAACCAAAAGTATATACGTATGTATGTACTACGTTATTATGTATATGTAAATATTATAGACTTTGAGATAATATTTATAAACTATGTTATTGTCAATTACGAGTATCTAATAACGAGATGTAAACGAATATACATACGTTATATGTATTGTTAAACATTTTAACTAAAATGTTGAATACAATATTGTTATTTTTTATATAATCATGCCTAATTTTAAATCTCCGTGTAAAATTTATTTCGTAGGAAGTATATAAAAAATTATATACTTATACATATATATTCTGTATTTTTTGATTGCAAAATTATCGCTTTGTATATTTATTTATCATGTGTTAACCGATTTTATTTTGATGTAATTGATTAAAATACTAACTCCAGTACACATAAATACAAAAATATATACTTTTTTTAATTGTTTTATGGATATTAAAATTTAGTTTTTTTGTATAAACACAGTTTTGGGATCTCAAAAATAGTATTTAGTATTAAAGTATTAAATGGTATTTAGTATTAGTATTAAAAATTATATTTTAATACTAATATATGCTCTTCGTGTATTTTTATTTTTTTTTTTTTGTATATTTTACGTTCGTAGAAAATATTGCCAACTGTTTACAATACGTAAACGTTACAGAAAGCGGGATGCCTGGAGACACGTCGGATTAATAGCTAAAGATGTAGTAATGAGTCTCTGAATCTATAGATGCGAATGAGTGAAGAGAAGCAAGCGAACGAAGAGAGCACGAAAGAGAGAGAGAAAACGAAAAAGAGAGAGAAAGACAGAAGAGAGAAGAAACATTGGATGCTTTTAACGGGAAGAACGACGGAAGGAACGAAGATGAGATGTTGCGCGGCTCTAATATTTGTATTCACTGGACCAACTACGTCTCAGTCTTAGTCTCGGTTGCTATTCAACGAAAGTCGGAAGATAGGACGAGTTAATTCATTTAATTACCGTCATTATCCAGTTTAGTGTTCCTACGTTTGCATTTAACGAAGGATACGAAAGTGCCGTACGAAAAAATTATCCAGGTCAAAATATTATTACGTGATTCTACAATACTTCGAGAAAAAGAGCTTAATGTAAATTTATATATATATATATATATATATATATATATATATATATATATATATATATATATATATAAACAGTCAAGACAAACAAATATTACAAATTCGATACTCTTGTAATTTACCTATTCATACGAATTCTATCTCAACGTCGTAAGTACGTAAAGTACTGGTCTCTGCATAAATAAAAAAGGAAAATATAAAAAAAAAACCATACGAAAATACTTAAATTTTTCCATTTTTTTCCTATTCGACTAAAAAAAAGAAGAAACGCTTTAAGCAAAATGTCGTCGTTAGATCTACACGATTTCCGGCTGAAAGTTCGACGTTCGTGTCTAGCGAAGGGTGAGTCATTATTTCAAGGGTGGCAAGCACGTTAATGTCGCGCTATAAGAAACGGTCTGTTAAAAAGAGAGAGACAAAGACGAGAAAGAGAGAGAGGGAGAGAGAGAGAGAGAGAGAGAGAGAGAGAGAGAGTGAAATAAAAAGAGAGAGTTACAGAGTGAGAAAGAAAGAGGGAGAGAGAGAGAAAGAGCGAAAGAGAAAGAGAGGGTTACAGAATGAAAAAGAGAGAGACGCAGAGAGAAAGAGAGAGTGAGAGAGTGAGAGAGAGAGAGCGAGAGAGAGAGAGATAGAAAGAGAGAGAGAGAGAGAGAGAGAGAGAGAGAGAGAGAGAGAAAGAACTTTGGATAGCCGAGCCGTAATCACTTATGGTTCGCGTTGCAAGCCTTTGGAAAAAGGGTGAGTTGAGTCAGAGCATTTGCCCTGTCACGCACGTGACGCGTTGCATGATTATCACGCTGAAAGCTTTCCTACGACGATGACGACAACAGAGACTCCACGAAAATCGAGCGTATAGCTACGGCCGACGAGCTTTCGAAGGTCGTTCGAGATATACGAGACTATTAATCATCGATGATCGAGACCAGCTATCCCCACCCCCTTCCACACTTACACTTCCGCATCCACCTCCTCTTACACCTCCTCTTCATCACCCTTTATCGACCTATCTTTCTTTTTCTCTCACACTTTGGAAAGAATGTAGCAATACATGGGATCCGATCGGCACAAACGTTTTACGAGTTTGATACGTTCCTGCACGAGATATCAATCCGTATTCTCCAATATAAATGTACGTTCCCTCGAGAATTCTTCGTACGGCCTTTCAGTGTTTCATCGTGCGAACGTCACATAGAAATTTCGATTATTTCATACTTATTGTTTGCCATCATGGCAGTCGACTTTTATTTATCTTTATACCTCTCTCTTTAATTTATATATAATGTGTGTGTAATATTAAATTTAACTCCAGAAGTATTATCTTTTTCGTTTTTTGTATCAAAAAATGAAGAAAAGATCATTTTTAATGAATAAAAGTAAATGTGTTTACGTATGTAATTTTTAAGGTTAATTCTATATTTTTTTCCTTTCACTTTTTCTCTTTTTTCGTTTTTATTAAGAGATAAAAACCTTTCCAAGCTACTTAAAAATGTATAAAAATGCATATATCTATGTAACATTTGAGATTAATTCATCTTCCTCCTTTGCAAGAGACGAAAATGTTTAAAGGCGACTAAACTGACACCTTTCACTTTTTATTTTTCACTCGTGATTTTCACTCGTGACTCGACACGCGACCCAGCTTGCTCCCGAAGGTGACGATTTTCAAGAGGTGATCGTCCAAGTACAAATAAGGCGACTAGCACGAACCTTTTTAACCAACGACGCTTCTTTCGCGTATATAAACACACATGGTCGACTCGAAAAGTGTAAAAAGTTTACTCGAACACGCAAGAACGAGCTTATCCAGGTGTCCCCTACGGACACGCTGGACAAGAAACAACTCGTGTTATATTCTTTGAAACTCAAATAACGTCGAGCGTAGTTTGCACTTTGATCGAGTCAGATATTTCTTCGCTTGGCTTCAACGCGTTCCCTTTTTGTGTTCTCGGCTTTCGTTCGAGATATGATACGATCTTTCGTGCGTCGAACTAAACGCGCACTTTCCACTTCTTTTCTCTCTCTCTTTTTATTTATCTTATATCTTTTTTCTTTTACATTTTCATTATTTTCGAGTTTACTATGCGAACGAATAGATCCGAGAGAAGAGAGGCAATTTGAATTTACTCGCTTAGTAAATATTAATAATAACGTATAAAGTGGAAGAAGTTGGAAACTCCAAACATGAGGGTCGAACATATACGATCCTTCAAGAGAGTATTTAGTAGTCGTAATAGCCTAGTTAACGAAGTAAACATCGTTAGGCTTCAAGAGTACGCAACTTGCGGGCTTCTCGAATTGCCGACCGATGGAATACTAATTAAAATTAAATCACGGTTAATCGACGTTTGATAAACGACGAATGATCCAGAACGATCGTCACTGTTAACTCGACGGTTTTACAAAGTATCGATATTACTTGCCTGTACGTTCACACTCTACAGATTTAACAATTTGATTGGACCTGTAAAATTGATAGTTTTTCATAACATTCTTGAGTCTGATATTTATCGAAGTTATAAATGTCACGAAAGGTTTCAGTTATTCCCATAGTTATATATTACTGTAGCTACGAAGAAACATTAATATTGTTCTTTCCTTTCCAAAAATATTTCATAAAAGTTCCATCCTTCATTTCCGTTCCGTTCGTAGCACACAAGTAGAGAATCGCTTGAGGAGAGGGGTTGGGGGAAAGCTGCTTCTTCGTTTAATTACCTATACTTTTCGATTACTTTGAAAACTTTTTCCTAACGAATGTTCCTCTTTTCTTTTATCGCCGTCGATCGGTTCAAGTGGAAAAGGTAAAGGTTGGGATATATTCCGATCGATATTCCAAACACGTTCGAGTTACGAGATGTCCTCGTAAATCAGCATATCGATGTACCGTAAGCATATATATATATATATATATATATATATATATATATATATATTTATACATATGTATATTATATATGTACATATGTATCTATGTGTATTTAGGTCGTATCGACGATACGGCCTTGAAAATTGATTAACCACACACTTCGGGAACGCGGCATACCGCGATAAGTTTTAGTCAAGGATTTAAATCTATTGGCATTTGATTATATTTCGAACGTCTAAATCGCAACTCTATTTATAAACTGAATAAAAGAGAAATTTCGACATTTCGTATTTCCGTGAAATATTATATTAATCGCTTGCGTTTCGAAAACCTTTAGATATTCCAGCTATCTCTCCTTTCGTCGAAAGTAACGTTACGAGAAAGTTTCTCTAAAAAGGGAAGAAGAGATATCTCGTTGTAATTTAATCG